>CABFWO010000558.1:0-44128 GCA_902155825.1 Timema genevievae
GGGGGGGGGGACGAATCACTTTGCAGTCCACCATTGATCAGTTAAAGTTAAAGTGGCCCTTAATTGTTAAAAGACTGTGTACTCCTTGTCTAAGTTGTCACTCTCGTGTTAGGCTGACCTGATGACTGGGAGATCGTGGTTCGAGTCCTAGTCGGATTTGTTGAGTGTCTTTTTTTATATTTGTTTCCCAATCACCTTCCACAAAAATGCGGGTAATTACCTCTAAAATGCTTCCTTCGTCATCCCTACACCTTCATAGTAATTAATATATATGCGTATAACCTGAACAGGTAGTAAGACGCGGTGATACATAATATATATTTCCCTGTGAAGTCGAAATTATCTCTAGATCTAGTGAGCACACACATGCATCCACCCAATAGTTTTGTGTTACATCGAGAACACAGGAGAGACATTCTATATATATCAACGAGTTTGTTTGCTTGGGTCGAGTTCTGGTCGTTTAAATGCACACACAAATGAGTTTATTCTCGGCGCCGTGAGATATCTCATATAGGCAACCCTTTATACGTATCTGTGTTACGTGTTGTGAATAGGAAGTTTGTATAACATTAGAGAAGTTGCATGACAACGAATGGAGTGTGGTGGTGTTTCCTGGACAGAAACTGTGAGATATATATACTGACTGTAATCTCTGTCTACCCTTAAAGTCAGCAGTTTGACCTTGACTGATTACATTATGGTCTTATCTTATGTTCTGAACCATAATATAACCAAGCAAGCTCATCTTACATTCCAGAATAGTTGAAGGACCCGCTTGAGAAGTCGCGTGGTCTAAGGCACTACTCTTACAGTATACTAGCCTGCCGATGATCGAGGTTCGAATCTTGTTAGGGTGTACCAAGCGGTTTTTTTCCAAAAATTGTTTTCCCACTCTCCCTCCCCACAAATGTGGGTACACTTTATCTAAATATAGCTTTCCTAAGCCTTAAAATCACTAGCGTAATTAGTATATAAGAGTATAACCCTAAAAGGTGGTAAGACGCGGTGCTAGTAAAAAATTGCTGAAGGGTAGATATTGATGTTTTCAACCTTAAAGTTGGTTTGAAATACTTTCCATCCATCCATCCAGAGCTGGCTATCCACTTAGTCCTTGGCTGGTTAGTTCTGTCCACACCATCTTGTAGAAATCACATACACTAGAAAAGTTTCCGCACTGAAATTCTAAGAGCAAGCAAAAAAGAGCCTATCGATTCAACCATAAAGGTATTTCCGTAGACTGTACCTTCCAGGGTTATTTTACATGCCTCAATCGACATGGGAGCGACGGCTTTACTTCCCCTTTTCGAAGGAAATTGTGCATCGGATTTTGACCGTTAGATCAAAAACCCGTTGACTTCAGCTGTATTCGAACCCAAGAACAACGGTTCCTGAGGCGAGAACTTTTACTCCTAGGCCACCGAGGTCAACTGGTTTAATATTATATAGCAAATAATTTAAAATTGTATACACGTGTACTGACATATTTTATCTTATTCATTAAGTGGCATACTGCCAGTTTAGACTATCCACAATTTCATATTGTTTTTATGGACGCTTAATGGAAGTGAGACGGACAGTTGGGTCCTTATTTCTATAGTGAACTCAAAATTAAACGTAGCTCACTTATTTTGGTAAAAATAAGTATATTATATTTTTGATTAATTAGGGATTCAAATCAGTTTCTCAGAAGTTGTTGGTCAGTCTCAATATCTCAGCGTTCCAAAGTTCTACCGAAATTGACTGAGAAATTATACTAGTAATAATAAGTTAAACGGGTTGGCAGTTACATTATCTCTAAAATGTTGAGATAAAATAAGTTCGTGGGATGACCATATTTAGATACCTCAGTGCAACAATATTACAACTTAAAAGTGTAAATGTATGGGCTATAAACATTAATTAACTCATAATATTTAAATACACATTTCAATGGTAACAGCTACAATGGATCTTAATTGAAAGTTTTATTTAATTAAAACAAATAGGTTAATGCGCACAACTCCAATCTGTTAAAAAGCCGTTTTATTTGCATACTGAAAAGTCGGCGAACTTGGAATGTAACATTTTTGCACTAAGGTATCGAAAATTTGTCTCTATGGGTGTCCCTTGTGACTTTTAAACTAATTAACTGTTTGCATGGTTACGTTTAAAAAAAAGTCTAACACGGACATTTGGATAAAGTGATAATATTTAGTGAGCAATAAGTTTGCAAATATGAATAAACTTAGCGAGAAAAGCTACAATTTCAAAATGAGCGTTTAGGAACATGAGTGGCAAAGGGTATTAGAATTAAAAACATACGTGTTATTATTTAGTGTTGCCAATGGTAACATTTTAAAATGATAGGAAATCAATTTTAAACATGAAAGGTACATTAGGAACAACATATTTTCCATCCCCGAGTCTTACTAGCCGTTCGGGTTGTATGCATATATATTTATCGCTCTAAATGTGTTATGGATAAGGAAGATTTAATTTAGTGGAATATTAAATTTTGAGGAATTATACCCACATTTTCGTGGAGGTAAAGTGGAGAACCATTTAGTAAACACCACCTTCAGTAAACCCGACAGGTATTCAAACCTCGATCTCTCCATTATCAGCAGTCTAGTCGATTTAGAGAGTGACGCATTAGACCATCCGGCCACCGACGCGGGTCTTCAGGAATGATAGACGTGTACTCTGAATTCACTATTGTCAATATTAAAATGGAATGAATGCCACTAGACTCCAAACCTGCCCACGGAAGCGTCAGAGATCCAATCATTATGTCACTCATTTATTTTATGACTAGAATGCTCAATTGAGTTTAAATTACGATTGACTGAGCCGCCGAGAACAATAAAACTACTAAACCATTTCCTCCAGTTCTGATAGTCACTATATGGTGTAGTTTCTTGGTAGCCCTTTAAAAAACCGTCATTTTATACCAATGGAACAATCCATTAAAAATCTCAGGAGTATTTGATGCATACCTTAAGCTTATAATTTTAATTGATCAATAATAAAGTTATATTGATTGATGAAGCCAATTAATATTTAATGAAAGTAAGAATCAAATAGCCAAAGCTATTATATTTGTTTTAGTGAGGATTTACTCGCATCTATATATATTCTGAAAATTGAAAATTTACACCTGGACACGGGAATCGAACCCGGGATCTTTGGCTTAGTATGCCAATACTATAACCATTGAGCTATCCAGGAGTCGTCCCGTGCCCAGGGTCATTCTTCAATCATATTTTAGGGCAGAGTCTATGATGGACGTGCGGAAATCTTTGGCTACAAGTGTGTGATTTATTAAGATCAAGAGCTATCAGATAACGCAGACACCTTTGAATTGGTAGTTGTCTTATTCCTGGCTAATTCAGTGGTTAGAGCATCGGGGGTACTAAACAAAAGGTCCCGGGCTCGATTCCCGTGTCCAGGTGTCATTTTTAAATTTTTAGAATTTAATGAAAATGCCAGAAAGTTAAAGCTAGGTTTTAGATTTAACTTTTTTTATACATTCAGAACCAATAATACTACACTTATGTAAAACCATACAAAAGTGTATGTATGATAACCACATTGAAAACATAACATTTTAATTCAAAAATTGTGTTTAAATGTTTATCAACTGTTTTTTATAGAATGACTTCACGAGAAATATTTGCGTATTGTGACCAATAAAATGGCAATAGAACTAATAAATACTCCCACAAAATTTACACCTAATTCAGATATTTGTTTATAAATTCCATTGTATCATATGTATATAATGTTCAAAAAAGTAAAAGATTCATTTGGTATTTCATTCATAACATAACTTGTTGATGACCTCTGAATTGAAAAGTTAAACATAATTGAAATAAATAGGTTTTTCAAAAAATGTTTAGTTGATTGGATCAAAAATATTATGCAAGCACTTTTTTGTCTATTAAATATAAAGTTTAAATACTAATTTCAAAATTACGTATTTTATAATTGTGTATTAAATTGTATTTATTTATATGTAAACTATTATAGCAACAGTTAAATATATATATATACAGTTTTACCATTAAAGTTAATTTCTTTCTCTCAAATCTGAATTTCAAGAAAAACTTATTGAAAAATAGTTGTGTTCCGTTTATGTGTAGTAGTACGCTTCCCTGTATGATACATGAGGGATCAGTAAATAGTTTTGATTTACTAGTTTATGTTCGAGAAAAATTATTTATATTCTAGATTTATAATTAATCCTTTCTACCTCGTGCAGGTTGATTTAACTAAAATGCGTGACAGTAGCGCTAATGGAATATTGGAACAAGTCACTTTCTAACAAGAACTTTTAATGAGGCATCGTAAAAAAATTGTAATTTCATGCTTAACGAACCTTTTAAAAATTTCACGAAGTAAATTCAACATACCACTAAATAAAGGAGATACAACAGGTATTTTATTATTAATATTCAAAGGAACATTATTTCAATTTTAATATATTATTATCTCACTTGTAAAAAAAGACAAAATGACATATTTTATGAACTTAAGACTACCTTAAAATATATCAGATAAAATAAATGTTGTACCCTTCGTCTACTCTGTAAGGTATCAATCTTACCTTGTGTTATTCTACTATAGTTTAGCTTATAGTAAGAGTCATAATGTAACTCCTTTCAGCTATAATTTAAGTCCTTCCAGGGCATACGAAGTGTACAACTTAAAAAAAATTCCACTGGGCTTATATTGCATATAAACTAAAATATAAAAGTTATTAAGATTTTAATTAATTATATTAAATTTGTTCATTTTTTAAATTCTACACAGTGAACATTATACATAGTAAATATGGTCACTTTTTAGCCTCCCGCCCCAATTAATACTACATCAAGACCCGCTTCGGTGGACGCATGGTCTAAGGCATCACTCTCGCAATTGACTAGACTACCGATAACAGGTAGATCCTTCCTCTAAATTTAACCTTCCTCATCCCTAACCCATTAGCGTAATTAGTGCATTGGCGTATAACCAGTGGCGGATCCAGATCATTTTCATAGAAGGGTCATAATTATAAATAACATAGTTACTTACAATGTTAAATTTCTGTTTAAGGCCGTTTTACATTCATATTTAATCTTATGTATGTTTTAAACCGTGGTCATCCTCCTCAATTTTTTTAAAATCAGATAGTTTTTATAAATCATTTAGAGTGGCTTTACTTCAACAATTTTTTGAAAAATAGTTCATTCTAGAAGATATGAGCAGTCGTCACCTTGATTTTTTTTAAATTAGATTATTTTACAAGCCATTTAAGGTGTTTCTCCCCCAAAAAGTTTTGAAATTTGGATGCCCCTCGAAGCTATTTAGAGCTTTCCTCCCCCGACTTTATCTGCCAGTTAGATGCCTCTAGTCTAGTAAATATTTGAAGCGGTCTTTTCCGGCAAATTTTTGACAAAAGAATGCATCCAGATGACATTTGTAGTTTAATTTAAGGCCATGTTTCAGCTTCATATTCGATAATATCAGAGGATTTGAAATATATCTAGGGGGGAGAATTTATTCCAGGGAGGGGTGAATTATTTCCAGGGGTCAGAGTCCCCCACAGTTCCGCCGTTCCTGCTGTCCCCACATACTTTATATTTGGTATACATGGATGAACTGCTCTCAGGCGATTATTAGTCTTCTTTAATGTGTGGTAGTCTAACGTCTCAATGCGGGACAATGTTCGTTACTCGCTATGCACGACAGATATTAGTACATGAAAACGAATATTTTTTCTACACTTGCGTGAGTCATATCGAACATTGATTAATTATGGATGAATAACGCACGTGTGGACCCGGCTTAAGAGGTGTCTGTGCGTAAACAGATAAAAAAGTTTTGTATTTTCTTTCTAAAATTTGAAGTTTCATTTTGTTTTTTGTATTAATTTTATAGCCTTCACAGGGGGGTTAACTGACCCTTTGACACCCCCCTTCCCCGAATCCTCGCCTGCGTATAACCATGATGGGTAGTAAGATGCTGTGCTAAAAAACTACAAAATGCTACTTTTAGGGCTCCTACCCCTTCCCTCTACCCTCAACACACACACCTTCCCCATTTAATGTCAGCAGGCTCTCAAGTATTTAAACCATAGGCCTATTTACATTGGAAACTTCATCCCCTTGTTGCTGATAGGAGGTTTGTGATGGGGGGGGGNTTTCTAGACAAAACAAACTATTGCTTCAATAGTTAGGAGGTAGCACCAGGCTATGGGTTTGAGATTGATTCTCGTCCTCGTGATGACTGCCCCTACCCGGAAGAGACAAGAGGCTTCCTGTCCCTGCCTGTTTGAGGTTCCTCGCACGGAGATCTTTACAGAGAGCCTCCTATTGGCAGGCTCTGGGTAACGTCCATAAGGTTTACCCAATGGGTGGTTAAATCTCTGTAGAAGTCGTTTGTCTGTGTGGTACCGGCTGGTAGAGAGAAGGACCTCCCGATTTGCCACACTCTTAAGTGGTTGGTAGCTAGTACCTTCGGGAAAAACTGGCCAGGCCACCTCCACATGGTCTTCACTGAATGACTGAATTCCCCCGATGGCCCAAAATGAGGTAAAACCCTCTTTAGGGTGATTCCTAAGCTCGAGTTTAGACTCCTAGTAGGGCAATCTAGGTTAAAGTCCTCTTTAAGTAAGATCGGTTCCTAGTTTGTGTATTAACTCCCTGACGTGTGTGTGCAGCACCCACGAAAGGAGGAGGAAACTCCTCCCGCTGATGGAAGTTGGCCAATCTGGCTTTCCTAGCTGTCCGATGATGACAGGGACAGATGATAGGCACGAGTTAAGTTCGCAAATTGCTCTACGCGCGAGTTTATGTGCGTGGCTACACTCGAAGGACACAGCCATGATGTGCTAGAGAAGCCTTAAGAGAGGTATTTGTTCCTCAAATTCTGACTGCTGGATCCATGTACGGTGAATGGGTTCCACTTTGAAAGTCTGAGGTGTCAGGTTAGAGACGTAGCGGTGTTCTTAAGGCTTCAGTAGATACCTTTAGTTCAATTTTCTTCCCAAAGTTATCTCAACAAGTTTTGAATATTTGTCACGAGAGTAAATTTGAACAGAAATAATTTTTAATAAAGAGAAAATGTTCGGTTCAAATACTAGCATGCTTATGACCAATATTCAACAATTGTTGAGATTATTATATTCAAACATTTTTAGTCGTCACGTCTAACCACCCCTCTGAACTACACATAACTACGAAAATGTGTAATGGATGAGAAAGGTAGAATTTATAGGAGTGTACCCACTTTTGTATGGAGGTAAAGTGTAAAACCATTTAGGAAAAGACAACCTCAGTACACTCAACCGGGATTAGAACCCCAATCTACCCATCAGGGTCAGTCCAGTCTATGGCGATAGTAAAACCTTAAACTAGTCAACCACCAAGGTGGGTAAATTTAAACTAAATTAATAGTATTTATTGAAATAATTTTCCTCATACATTAAAAAAAATTGTTATAAAAACTTATTAATTCGTGGTCCCTTCCACCCTACCTTAGGTGCCCCTTTTTTTGTAAAAATGAGTCAAAAAAGCTCAGAAAGGGTGATAAAGTTTTTTGGCTTTTCATCTTTGTTCAAATCCCTCCCCATTATATTATTATATTAACGCGGCTATGTCATCTCAATGCCCTGCCTTAGTTTATATATCTGTTATTTTTTCGTAGTTTTTTAATTTCTTTATGGGATGGTGGTTATTTTTGTACGATACTTTACTAAACTCTAGTAATTATGGTGATGTGTAATATTACCTCGTTCTTTTTTACAATATAAAGTTAGAATGTGATGTTTGCTTCCAATACTCGAGTAAAATTAATTTGTCGCTAGAAAGAACCGAAAACAGACATGGGTATGACCTATAATAAAAGGTAGCTATAACTTTTTTTTACTAAGGATGTAATATAGCAGCCACCAATTCCCCTCCGCCCATTTTACTCTTACACAGCACCATGTCAGCCTATCTTGGAACACCCTCAATCCCCCACCTCGTCCAACTGGGCTTACATAACTAATTAACCAGTGGCGTGCCATGGGATGTTTCCAGGGTACCCGGAGTTAATTTAAATTGTACCTGTGATCTGTTCGCGGTAGGACATTCATTGGCCAACTATTCACGGAAACACATTTCTCATGTGAGTTATATTTAGATTATAATGTGTGACAATAATTAGAATTAAAAGCACAAATATCAAATTAAAATGAATCTTACAAATTAATCAATATATATTAAAATAACAGAATAATTAATAGTTAAAAACATAAACACAAAGTTGTCAATATTTTAAAAAGTTTAACTGTCAAATCTTGATAAAAATGTTTATACAATAAGTTATTCAAGATATGTAACATTTAAGAAAAATCAAAAAGTTTTTAAAAAGTTTATAAAG
The DNA here is from genome assembly GCA_902155825.1 of Timema genevievae. Lineage (NCBI taxonomy): Eukaryota > Metazoa > Arthropoda > Insecta > Phasmatodea > Timematidae > Timema > Timema genevievae. The sequence continues at coordinate 8,392 of CABFWO010000558.1, forward strand.
ATTCGAACATTAAATAAATGAAATAATATTGTCAATTATTTTGTTCACCGTGCCTTCATATCAATTAAATTGATGGGAGAGCTTTCGACGTGTCATGCCATCATTAGCCTTGAATTCTTTTGTTTTAATATTAATATTTATACGTGTTAATCTGGTCCATTCATTTTATGGTGACATTTGTGCTTTTAATTATAATTACTGTCAAACATAATTCATTAAACAGTGCTTCAGGGCAGTAACCAAAATGTTTTCTAAGATATCTAGATTAAGTTACGAATTGAAATTTGGAGCACCTTCTAGGAAAAACTTTTTTTTTGCGGCTAACCTTGATAATTTACAATATTATTAGGGATATTTCTTAGATATTGATGATATCTGTCAAAAGTGAAAGATGCAAAGCAAATGACTTGATATATGAATAAGTGAAAGTAAACCTATTCTATAGCATTTAAATATGTCTGTTCGTAAGCTTTAATCTCAATTTTTGGAGGTATTTAACATGTTCTCTCTAAACCCACTAATTATATCAGCACACGACTTATCAACTACCTATCTTAAATCTAGAACCGACAACATCCCTCTAGTGGTCGATAATTCATCATCGGGAAAGAGAAAGCCCCCGTATCCCAAATGATAATTTTTTGGCCATGCCAGGAATCGAATCCGGGATCCTTAGCATAGAAGATAGACACACTACCGACTGATCTAAGATGTCTAACCATTCGTAAGAAAACATTGAAGTATACGTAGAGTCTTATTTGGTTAAATAATACTTTGATGCTAGTTTTAAAAGTTACTGAAACATTTACATATATTTATACGTAAATTCGTGTGAACTGCGACTGTTACATTCTATAGATAATATTATTAATACCTATGAAATAATATTAATAATTTAAAGACGTTATCAATGTTCACCTCAAAACAATATGTTTCTAATTTCTAAAAATGTATTTTTGTGGATTGGTCAAATGGGAACTGATTGGGAGACAACATATAGGTGAAGTTTTACTTTTTTATATCCCTTACTGTTTCCAGCCAGTGGGCTGATTCAATTTTTTATAACAGCGAAATATTTTCCACTTCTGGCTTGCTAGGTCTGTCGTAACTTCATTTGAATTCTAATCTAACTTAAGACTAGGACAGGCACAACATCCAGCCCCCGGCCGTAATTCATCAATGTGAAAGAATTCATTCAAGTCTCACCCATAGTAAATTTTTCGACCATGCCGGGAATCGAGCCTGTAACCTTTTGCTCTGTAGACAGATTTGCTACCGATTGAGCTAAAGTGTCGGATAGGTTTAAACTGTATTATGAATGTTAATTGTTCTCATCACTCAGTGGAACAGTCATTGGCCAGGTATCGACGGGAATAAATTTCACGTGGGTACTGTAGAGCAGAACGTAACTTATATATAATTTAATCAAATGGTATGCAAGGGTGGTATGCAAGAACGATGTTAGGTACGGCTTGGTTACTAGTAAAGCACAAGAAAAGTTGAAGAAAAGTCCAAGTCCATCAGATGCCTTGCTAGAATAATACTTAGTACCACGTCTTACTACCCATTCGGGTTATACGCTTAAGTACTAATTACGCTAATGGGTTAGTAGTTGGGAAGGTTGAATTAAGAGGAAGTGAACCCGCATTTGTGTGGAGGGATAGTGGAAAGACATTTAGGAAAACCACTACCAGCTCACCCGAGTAAGATTCGAACCTTGATCTCCTCGTCCTCGGCAATCTAGCTCAACATGAAATTAGCGCGTCAGCCATTGAGGAGGGTCCTTGCTAGAAGATCTGGCAATCAGTCACGTGATGAACTCCTATACAAAGTTACCACACCCCGACAGGAAATTAACATCTCTAAATCCACTGGCTTATATAGTGACGATTTTGCTCCTGAAATTAATACACCTAACTATAAATAAAGATGTATTAATATGGTAAAAAACACAGTTTTCAGTGTGGAAAAGCGAATCTAATTATTATTGGAACATATCAAGAAGCATACAATTCTAAAAAAAAAAAATTAAAAAAATTAAGTTTAAACTACAGCAGCCGAGTGAAGAAAAGAGCGTGAGAAGAAATAACAAGGAATATTTTAACCCTACCGGTAATTTCCTAAAGGCGAGTGTGGTTGGGGCAGTATATATAATTTCATAGGCCTTTCATTTGGATTTAAAAAATCATATATTATAGCGATGTATATTTGACTAATTGTGTAGTTGGCTTACCAAAATCTAGATAATCTAGGCCCACCATGTTCTTTCGCTTAATCAAAGCAATATAAAAATTGCTATTGTCTCAATAAGCCATGTACACCGCGCCATCTTGAAGAAATATCGAAGTATGAGCCGAGTACAGCCGAAGCCTATTCGGGATCAGACTTCCACGTGATTTCTCCGCGACTAAAGCTTGATTCACACGTTTGCCGAAAATAGAAAGCAGAATATGCCTCAGTGACGCAGAAACTCACACACTGTATGTTAACCCATGATTCATTGCAACGCTAACTTAAAACCACTGATTATCAACATATTTTGTTTTCTAGTGGATATACATATATTTTAGATCATTCTCCTGATGGATGTTTTCAAATTATAACGCTGCGTCGTGGCACAATCCAATACATCGATAAACACATTAATATTAACGGGTTATTTAAAATCTCCTCGCAAAGGCTAGCGAAGCTGTCTGCTAGCTTCTAGCTGTAGAGCGCATGCGTTGTCAAATATGGTTGGTTCTGAGATTTGATTGGTTCTCCTGTGCCGAACATCTCAGGCAGAGCGGACGAAGTAGAGATAGATTGAGCTTTAGCGGAACAGCTCGCGCCAATTAGGCGGAAATCGTGTGATTGGCTTAGAGCTCGTCACGTGATCACGTTTCTGTTTTGCGCTAGCTTTTCGGCAAACGTGTGGATCCACAGTAACCATATTCATCAATTCTCGATCCTCCTAGCAAGAAAACCCACGCTTCTTCTACTTTACTTGTACCTATGCCGTGCTTAGTAACACCACACGACGCACCACCGCTGGAAACACCCCACGTCACGCCACTGCAAACCCACCGAAGTTGGACAGTGTGGTCGAGTATTTGTTGGACCGGTTGAACGCGGTCAGGGTCGTTTTACCAAAGCGTGATAAATGTGCGACGTCGATGGTAACATATCTGTTCGGCTTTCGTCTGTCTTTACTCTACAGTTTCCCTTCAGGGGCGCCACAGTGAGAGGCAAAGTGGGGCATTCTCGTGTCGAGGGTGGGGGGGGAGGGAAGGGGTACAAGCATGGATTGAACCTCTCTTTGTTAGTGGTGGGACCGAGAGTAATGGGGTCGTGGGGTTCTGAGTGAAGAGGATCTGCTCTTGTTTTCGATGACTCGACATAGTCGTCGCACGATATTTAGAAGGGAGACAGAACTTACTTATTTTAATTTAGAAAATTATATATTTTATCAACTGAATAACACGAGTGCTATGATAATGGACTTCATTATAAACGTCATAAATAAGTTACCTAAATTTTATTCATGGATTACTCCAAATGTATATATACATTTTTTTGAAAAAAGAATTTCCCAGTAAGTTTTAGCATTTTAAATAAATGCTAGTGGGCCGAACAGAATTTCTTGCTATTTTACCAATGGAGATATTAATTTAAAGCTCGTAATATGTGAATCAAAATCATAGACATTGTTGCAGAAACATAATGGAAAAAAAACTGTAGCATGTCACTCAAGTGAAATGACATCTACAAACCGTAATCTGCATAAAATACTAAAATGGACTAAAGGGATGTAAAGAAGAGAATTAAAGCTGATATATTCTGCAATAATATAATGTGTGTTCTACTTACATTACGTGGATGTTCCCGGATACGATCACCATGCTTCGATACAGTATTCTGCAAGCATGGCGGGAGCGAAGGCGTGGCAGTTCCAACACACGTCTAAACCCTTGAACTCCAAGTTGAAGAAAGGCCTGACTATCGTTGGTTCGATGCCGCGAACTACGAGCACTGCTCCCCTAGCGGACTTCCTTGGTAACTCTTTCTCCACCTTTCCAACCCCCCACCCCTTCCTTTCTCCTCATTTCATGCCCTTTTTTTGGTCTTGTTCAAGAGTCAGAGAGAAGAGTATATAACGAGTGGCCTCTGGGTTCACAAACTGAAGTTCATCATAATATATCCTCTGAGGAGGAACCTCTGCTGCAGCACCTGAAGGAGATACGGATGGTCTTGTTGTTTGAGTCTTGGGTCTCTCCACCTCGACGCCGGGGGAATCTCGTCTGATGTTCCAAGATGTTTTTCATATCCTCGAAGGAGGAACCTCTGCCGCAGCACCTGAAGGAGATACGGATGGTCTTGTTGTTTGAGTCGTGGGTCTCACCGCCTATCACGCCGAGGGAATCTCGTCTGATGTCCCAAGTATTCAACAAAATGTCAGTCCTTCAGACTTGTTGTGGTAGTTAAGGAGAAGAATTTAATTTTTGTTAGTCAAAATGACTATAATATTTTGTACGTCCATCAGACGTGTTTTCTTTAGTCAAGTTGACTGACATATTTTGTACGTCCATCAGGCATATTTACTTTAGTCAAAGTGACTAACATATTTGGTCTGTCCATCAGACATGTTTTCTTTAGTCAAAGTGACTAATATTATTTGTACGTCCAGCACACGTGTTGTTATAGTCAGAGTGACTAAGTTTAGTTTTTGTGTCAAGCTGACCTAATTTCTTTAGGCAGATAGTTTGACTATATATTAACCAATATTATGTCCATATGACATAGCATAAATACAGGACCTTTGAGCTCTATATGTAATAGGAACCTTGCTTTAAGTTTCCTCCTCAACACAAGTTCATTATTCAATATTAAGTCCATATGACTTCACAATATCCCATGACGCCGAGGACGACATGCTCACGTGTTCAAAATCTTGTATGGCTACAAGCAGGTTGTCTAACGCCCTTATTTGAGGACCTAGTTAGGTCAGTATCTCATAACTTTCTAGTTGACATCTCTTTATTCTGTGTTACTATTTTGAGTGCGCAAAGTGCGGAACACGGCTAGTTTGGTATAGTGGCCCGCTCTGATAGTATTTTCTTTGGACCCTTGTTGGCACCTTATTTGTTATAGTAGTTAATGTTGGTGTATACTAAACTTGATGATTACCCCAGGCAGTGGGTAATGACATAAATGTACTATTGAAAGATCTGGCAGTACCCGCTGGGAAAGGACCAGCCATAGTACTATTTAGTGATGACACCTGATTGTTAGCCATTTGCTGATGTAATGGACAGTCCATCCTCTTACCATTTTTAATGTAGGCTCCCTATGAGTCAGTTCTTAATTACAAGTCAAGCCAGCTATCTAGGCCGAGTTTAGCTCAGTAACTCTAAGATTATAGGATCTGTTGTCACATCTTTATCTGTGGTTAATTCACCATGTTTTCTGTTTAGACCCTTCTGGTGGAAGTCAGGCGCTAGTCCAATACTCTCTGTATACGTAACGTCCTTTTGACTGTTGCCGTGTCGTCTTGGACACGTATTCTCCCGAGCCACGGGAAGTTCCTATAAGTTTGGAGTTGTTAAACCCTATCTTACTGTTAGTTTAAAACATAAGGTGGTTCACTTAAGAGTTACTTGTTTTCCCTAGCCAGTTTAACGGACTTTAATTACTGTGTATTATTCATTGGTCCCACTTTCTATATTCTTTATCAATTGTAACCCGATATCTTCTTTTATGTTTTTGTATAATAAATCTATTATTGTTACTTAATGATTTATCACTCTTATGAAACATTTCCCTATCTCACCCTTGTTGTACATTTACCTTGTAACAAGATATTGTTACCTCCTCTATATATTAGAGTAGAGGGGAGGTAATGTGTCAAAACAACATTAAATTCTACCAAAGAGCATAAATGAATTAATATACACTATTACAGAAACCATGGTAAAAGAAAATAGCTATCTACCAAATAGCATAACAGTCAATAATCTCCAATTCAAAGACGTCCTTAGAAAAAATTGATCTATTTTCTTATAGCTCAGAAACAATTAGTTTTATAAAGTTAATATTTTTCAAGTAAAATATTTTTATTTTTAATAGTGCCGCATCTTTGCAATGTTAATTTATTTTGAATCCCAAAGAGTTACAGTGATTTGATGATAATTGAAAATGTCCGTTTATGTAAGGTATCCTCAAAGTCATTTTCAATGGAAAATGAATATCAATGGGGTTTTTGTAATCTAATATTAAAAAATGTCTAGATAAAATTTTAATCAAAATTATTAGTGCTGATTTCGAGAAATTCAATTTTTCCTCCTTTTACCCTAAGTAAACTACCAGTGATTTTTGGGTTGGATACCTAATCGCAAGAAATCTTCGGGGGAGAACCCTATTTAAACCCTCGATACCGTACCAAGTTTTAGCATGGTTGGTAAAATAGTTTAGGCTCTAGGCCGAAACCACAACACACAGACGTAATTGCAAAAACAACTTTTTTGGGTCCAGGGGGTCATGAAAATCCAAAAATTCCATCCATCAAAATTTAAAGTTCAATTTTTTTGATGATTACAATAACTTCTCTCTATGAGGGGTCACAAAAGAAAGTATTAAAGATTGTATCGATGTAAAATGAATTAATCTTTAACAAAGTTCACCTCTGACAAGACGTGTATTAATCACAACTTGTGAATGTGAGGAATGCCAGGCCTCCACCGTGGTTCGGATTCCACGTTAAACTGTAGGTCCTCCATTTCATCTCACAATCACCCTACCATTACACATTAGCGTAAGTGCGTATAACCCGAACGGGTAGTAAGACGCGGTGCTAATAATAATAATAATAATTCAACAAAGTTGAATATGGAATGCGGCACTCCTGAGATTTATGTAAATAAAGTCGTTTTAAATATTTTGAAGGTTACAATTAAAATAAAGTTGAGAAAGTTTTACTGGTTTTAATTATTTAGAAATGTAATTCCCATAAAAAATATTGGTGTTGTCTCTAATATTATTTTTATCAGACCAAAGTTGAACACCTTCACTTGTTTACCTTTTATTTTTAAGAGAATTTTAAACAGATCTTTTAAAAAAAATTCAAAATTTGTATTTAAATCTACATATAAAAATAAACCTAGATAAATCTTATATAAATCCAAATTCGCCATAATGATTTGTTCTTCAAAATAAACTAATAAACAACATTGCATTTGAATTTTTCATTTTTATGTGTAATATTTTTAGTTATCTTAGAAAATTTTCATTTTTTCAACTTGACAGTAGGTTGTAGACTACTATTCTTTTAATACATTACTAAGCATATGTGTCGAAACTGCTGGTGCAGACCACATGCTGCTTCGAGTCCCATGGATCTAATGATGAACCAATATACAATGTGGTTCGATTGTTATTTTTGTATATGTATTTGAAATACCAACACCATTATGGAAAATTATTCCTTGATCTCAGCAAATCCCAAACATTTTCATGTGCAGTTTATTAAAGAATGTTTGAACAAAACTACAGATATTTCAGGGTAAAAATAAAGATGAGCCTTACTAGTATTTTACTAAATCAAAATTGTTATTTAATAAAAATATAATTAATGGAGTTCTTTCTACGAAAGCTGCTAATAAGATTGCATTTTTTTTAAAGAGGTCCTCTCAGTATTTTGAATTTTCAATGTGGCCCTTATATTAAAATAAATTTGACACGATTTGACACACCTGCGATAAAGGATTGAGAATTCTCTTTGAGTCAATACATACAGGCATGGGCGTAATTTTTCTATGGTTTTCACCAGAAAATAACACCTTAGCTTTAGCCAATAAAAGTAATCATATGGATACATTCACATACCAGAGGTAGTCCACACGTCCTTCCCCCCCCCACACACTTCCTCCCCTTTTCTTTGCTCTTGAAGAAAGGTGCATTTTCTTTGCATATAAAAACCATTCTAAACGTGGTTTCAAAAGTATCCAATCTTTCCAGAAAACATAAATATATGAGTTCATACTAAAACATACTAAATTTAAAGTTGTTGAGTACTTGAACCAAATGTTTATTTGCTTGTACAGAGTGATTCAATCTCTAAAGACCCCAAATTTTTGTCGATATAATATCTATTTATTTATAGTTCATCATCTGTTGACTGATTTACAAACTCGCTGTTCTATTTTAACAGTTCGTTAAAAATTAAAAATAAACTAGGGCCAACGCTGCCGCTATGTATACATAATAAGGCAAGGTCATGAGAACTCAATTGTATTGCCAAAAGTTTGGGGCCTCTACCAAGCAAATCATCCTGTATTATAAATCACTAATAAATAGATTAATGTATTTGCCGACTAAATTTAATTCCTAATAAATACCATTACTGATATAATTTATTTGCCGACTAGATCTTGTAAGCAACCCAAATTGAGAATTTATGCTCCAGAAGCTATTTAGATACGCAAACTCTAATATAGGGAGATCATCTCGAACAATTAATACTCTATCGCTACGTCATTGGTATATTGCTAAGATATTTACCAATATATTTTGCTGTAAGCAATGGTGCACCCAAAGGGGAGAGGGGCAAACAGGGTATTTACTCCTCCCCCCTCCCCAACACCACAAATAATTTTAATATAAATTTAAATGATATGAAGTATAACTAAAATATTTAGCATTGAAGATATATCGAATGTGTAGGCTACATTTTAAGACCAGGCTTCTGACTTCAGCCTAATATTCTAAAGGTTTACCGATATACACACAAAATTGACAATTGAAAAAAATCTAACAAATAATAGCTTAGATACCATTTGCATTATTTAAATCTCTTAGTTACTATAAAACTACTCCAAATAATTTCTAAAATCATTTAATATTCATAAATATTATCAGCCTTCAGGGGCTAGGGGGCTGTGCAACCCCAAACCCGCTCTCTGCATCAAAATTTCACTCTTGCTACATCCTTGATTGAAGACCTCCCCCAAAGTAAATGGCTGGGTGCGCCACAGATTAAGTAAATTATATGAAAATATATTTTACTTTATCTTTTTCTTCTAAATCATCTTGAAATGGTGAAATTACACTCCTGACTTTTAGGATTCTTTGATGTATAATTATTAGCATATAAAATCACAATGACTAATATGTCGTTAATGTAAAACAAAAACTAAAAGAACACTATTAAAACTCCTCGCATCTTTCTACTAAAGAAAAACAAGTATTGCCATCAACTAAGGTTAAAGTAGCCCCGTCATCCACCCCCCACCCCCCCCCAACCCCGCTTCCCCATTCTACCAGTGCTGAAATGCCTAAATTTGAAAGAGTGGTTAGCTGTGTTTGCCAAATACATGATAATACATGTGCCTAGAATACCTAAACATAACTCAATGTATTTAATTAGTGTATATTTTAAAGCTTGTTACATATACTAGCTATTATTTTACAGTTAATTTTATGTATAGTTTATGTAGTTTCACTTAAACTTTACTAAATTAGCTTAATAAATAAACATTGTGATCTTGAATCTTTTTTCAATAGTTGGCACAATGCTTTGCTTGCTATACATGAACAGCATGACCTGGGGAGTAAAACCCGAACTCATTGGCCAATGACATATGGGTGAGCGGAAAGGGAATAAGTTGCAACCCCCTAGACATTGGCAAGGTCATTAGAGCCTCCCTAGCTTGCCTTGCTGTTTTTAAGCAGCAAGCCCTGGGTTTTCTATTGTGTTAAGTAGAGCCTTTTGGAAGAAGAATTACTTAAAACACAATATTCTTGGAATATGAACCAATATTATTTTTAAAATTAATAATTAATTACATGTATATTTATTAACAATTTAAGCATTAGTATTTACACAGTTAGCACAGACAACATTGAATTAAAAAAAAAACTAGTCCATATCACTATGGGTATGCGGCACAGGACTAGCATACCCGGATAATACGCCACTGATTTTCAACGCAGTAACACTGGTGATACCAGGGCTGCTGTTTATACAAATAGTATCGGTTTTTACTTATTTTATGGGTATAAAATGGATCGCAAGAAATATGAGTGTTTTCAGGATATTTAAGCTTTTTTTTATCTGAGGTTAGCATTAAAAATATTGATTTCTACGAAACCTAAATGTCGATATATCGATTCTTTGTTTACAGACTTTAAAAGATTTCATGCCAGGTCCAAGCAAGGACATTAATAAATATAGATTGTTATTATTTGGTCTAAACCTAAATTTATAATAGATTATTTCGATATTGCTATTTTTAAGACTCAAAGGTAATGATATTGAGATATCGAGTTTGATATTACTAAGCGTGAAATGTTTTGTGTGTATTTATATTTGATTTTTCTCTGAATATGTTAGTAAATAGTTAAATATACATTATGAATGAAAAATGTAGACTGTTTTATCCTAGTTTTTTTCTAACAAATACTAATTCGACTCATATTTAAGTAAATAATAACATCGCTTTCAGCTTATAATATCATTGCTTTTTTAGAAAAATAACACCACTTTTCCCCTAAAAGTAACCTCACCTTTTGCATGTCTCTACTGATTAGTTAAGGTTAAGGTTGAATTTTAGAGGGAGTGTAGCTGCATTTACAGGGAGGAAGAGTGGAAAACCATTTTGTAAAAACCACCCTCAGTACACCCGGCCGAGATTTCAACCTCGATCTCTCTGTCATTGGCAGTCTAATCTAATACGATAGCGACGCCTTAGACCATGCGGTCACAGAAGCAGGTCTTGTCATAGTTCCTGAGTGTCAAGTGTGATGTGGTGGTTGTACGAGGCTGTTTGAGCCACATCATGTACACCACATATCTTAGGTTGGATCAACTCACTGACATATTAATTGATTCAATATAAATTTCCTTTTTTAATCTTTTTTTTTGTCCCCACATTTCACTACCTATCATGGTTGTACACATACGTACTAATTATGATAATGTGTTAGTGATGCTAAAAGTTGAATTAAGACGAAGTGTACCCATACTTGCATGGAGTGAAAGTGAAAAACGGTTTGGTAAAAAATCACCCTCAATAGAACCGACTGGGATATAAATCCTGATCTCCCCATCATCTGCAAACCATGCCTTGGAATACTCAACCACAAAATCAGATAATATAGTTTCCTGGTCCCTCTTTACTGTGACTGCCGGTAGCGCTGTCTACTTTGTCGCCTTGCCCTTGAATGACAATCCTACCAAACCTAATATACAACACCTTGGGAAGGATTGTGCTGTTAATTAATTCTGACCGTATAACCCAAACGGGTAGTAAGGCAAGGTGCTAAAGATTATTAATTCTGTAGTTTAGTGGATAAATTTTCTTTTCGATGAACAAAGTAAATTTAAAGATAGTAATTAAAGATGTGTTATTAAGATGCCTGCCAAACATTTCAGTTATTAATTAATACAAGGTTTTTTTCTTAAATAATGATTTTAATATATCTTAGTGTAAAATCTATTCTATAAGTATCTTTTTAATCCTAACAAAAGTGTCTGAACCATGGAATGAATGTTTTTTTTCAATATAATGTTGCTCCCTTTCCATGATTTTGTCTGTGTGACTGGTGGTAGAAAGGAAGGGGGCGGGCGGGGGGGTCAATAAAAAGCAGGCAGCATGCTGGGATTTAAAGATGACCCTTAACGCACCGAGCTGGGGGTAGGGGAGATAACAAGGGTAGGGGCACCTTTATTCTACAAGATGATAAGGGAAACATAATGGAAAAGCCACCAGAAAAGTTACTTACCTGCTACAATAGGTAGCATTTAAAACAAACGTTTGTAAAAATATAGTTATTTTTTTCCATGTATACACATACACCTTTATGTCTAATGATCAAACCACCAAAGCTTGTTTTGTTTACTAAGAATTTTTTATTCTTTAATCAATTCTTAGGGTCAATTTTATAGTCATAATTAGTTTGCCTCAAGGGCTACGCTATACTAAATAAAAAATGACACATCTCGAATGGAATGGGTCAGTTTCGCATGTGAAACTGACCCATTCCATTCTGGTCTAGGTAGTTGTTATCCTGTATTTAGTATAGCGTAGCCCTTGAGGCGCACCAAATCTGACTATGAAACTGTTCCTTAGTAATTGTTTTGTTCGTACACAAATTAAGGAATCAATAGGTGCGCAGTTAGGGCTTAGTAAGTAAGTAATTACCTCACCTGATAACACCTTGGTATATAAAGTTAGTGTTTTATGAAATTTAGAATATGTATTTGTCTAGCCATGGTAGTATTTTACTATCTCTAAGGGTAGCAAATAAGGTATTTTAGTATGGATACTTGACATTAGTTATAAAGTAATTTTTGCACACAATGTATGATATTAATTTTTTTCAACCATGAAGAAATGCAACACACTTTTATGTTGTTTAATAGGTACAAAATGTAATTAATGCCCACAAAATTAATAAAGCATACAATAAATAGATCAATATCTTCTCACTGGTTAAAAAGTAGACACAATCTTCTCATAAGTATAAATAATAAAATTCACTGGGTAATGTTTAGGGGTGATATTCTTTAAATAGTGGAGTTATTATTGTTTGGGTGGTCAAATAAACATTTGATTAAAAAAAAAAACACTCAGATAATAATATAAGTTGAGAACACAAAGCAATTTATCAACAAAAATAAACATGACCAGATTTTGAAAATTTATGAGATTACTTGAAAGTAATGAGTACGTAACATTAGTTATCAATGTTTAAAGCATTAAAATATGTTTCACACATTTGAATAAACATATAGTTAACAAAATATTTGAAAACATAAATCACCGGTTGACATGACAGTCTTACAACAAAATGCTTGACCTTCATTGGACTTTGACTGGATAAACATTAAAAATTAAAAATAAATAAAACAGCTCAATGATAAACAGAAACATATTATTAATAATAATTATTACTTATGATTTGAAGTAAAAACCATAATTTTTAGGGTTTTGTTAAGTTCTTTTTTTTTCAATAAATAATTAGTTTATGTAAGATCTTTTTTTGAGATTTCATTTTTTTTTAATCCAAAAAGCAAATATTGCTCATAGATCAAAATATGTATTATTTAATAACAGAACAAACTCCCAAACTTTATTAGGGCTAATGTTGTAGGATGCATACCACACTTCAAAAAGGCAGGTGTTTATATTTATTAAGTTTGGTCTTAGAAATGGTTTGTAGATTTAGTTATGATTCTTATTTCAATGTAAATTTTGATTATAGTAGTAATACAATGAATATTTTAATTTGAGAAAATTTGTGAGTTTTAAATGTTAACATTTTATTACCTAGGCCAGTATGATCCAGCCTTCGATGACTCACGTACGCAATAACAATAAACAAGTAGCAATCTAATACAATGGGCCCCCAATTATCCATCACTCATATGGGACTGGGCCATAGTCGCAACACAAAAAAGGTCAGATAATAAGAGAAGCACAAAAAACTTTACAAAAAAAAAAAAGTAAAAATATGAAATATTATGGTTTTATAAAAAAATAGTAAAATGTTTATCTTTTAGATAGTGTCTAAAATTTATTTATGGCAAAACAAATAAAATATTTGATCAGAAAACAGATTTCTTGCTGGTGAAGCAGCAGTAGCTCACAGACAAATACAGACAACCATCAGAGCAAGATGGTCGCATATGCCGAGGACATGGATATTAAGAGGTCAGATGGGGGAGGGTCTACTGTACTTAAAGCAAATTACATAGAATCAGTACGCAAGTACAATGAAGAAGTATCATGATTATACCAAAATACTAGTTAGAAACATAGCTGACCTAGTTTTTTGTGCCGAAAATTTCTCAATAATGAAAATGAGGTCACAGCTTTATCTATTAGGTATTTATAATATGTCATTAAGTAAATATAATAGAATTGTAGAAAACTAAACACAAATAAATTTAAAAACAGTGACACACATTTACAAACACTTCAATAATTGCAACATTGCGGATTACTCAGGAAGTAGTAGACTGAACAGGAAAAACAACTAAGTCTGAACTAAGTGAACCAACTCCATGTTCAGTCTACTACATCCTGAAGGAGATGCCATGTGTCATAGAAATGTTGAGGTGTTTGTAAATATGTGTTAGTATTTCTTAATTTTATTTGGGCTTCATTTTCTACAAAGCTATCATATTTGGAGGTAAGCCACTACTTGTGCAGTAATTGTACATGAATAGCAAAGCTTTTGAAGATATAACTCATCTTTTAGTTATGGATATAGGTGCATCAATCATATGTGTAAATTTGGAGACACAAATAAATTACACCTGAACCGGGAAGTTGGAGTTTTATTCCCATGTCCAGGTGTATTTTTTTAAATTGACAAATCTATCATATTTATTTAATGACATACCAAAATATAACATGTTCTATGTTCTTTATTCCCCACACACAACTATTATTTAATTTATAGCCTTAGCACAGATCACAATGACCTGAATGCTCCAACAATGAAAGAATACCTCCAATCCACTCTAAGGGTGTATTTAATAGTTTTTATTAGATAATTCAATTTTGTCCCAATGCTGAATTCAAAAGTACTGTAGTAACATTTTTTAATTCACTGTGGACTTCAATTGCAATCAACTTCCCATTTTTAACTGAATTTTAAATGGATTTATGTTAATTTTTATTATCAGGAAAATATAAATAAGTTTCAATAACAAATAACTTTCTTGATTTCACATCTCAGGATATAGTCTGTTTGATTGTGATAAAATGTAATCAGATCAAATAAGTGATTCCTTGACCACTGTCCAAACTGTGAAAGTTACCTGTGACTGCGTCTGGAATCACAGTCTTTGTGCAGTTTGCGCAGTTTGAGTTTGATATGCAACATGAGGAGATGGCAGCACGTGTCATGGCAATGGTGGAGTGAGCAGTGCTTGCAGCTAGAGCCATAGTGACAGTGCTAGAGTTGTAACGACATTATTTATTTGTTATTGAATTTAGTGTATTAATCTATTTTTAAAATGATTACGCAAGAAAAAAAAACTGGAGGGGCTAATGACCCACTCGCAGGATGTGGGGCTGTGTGAATTAGTATCTCAACATCCATGAGTATTCGATTTAAAACATCCAAAGTACAAGGACATGCATACATGTGTTGACCTTCTGTATTTTCCTTCTGCTGTACAACCACATGAAAATTATTTTGTCGTCATGTACTTCTCTCTCTCAACTGCCACTTGGATCAACTGTACACTCATCCATCTCGAAATTGACCGGTGACTGTGGCTAAAATCGCCTCTTGGAAAACACCCTATGTGGCTGTTGCATGTGGATAGTGTCACTAAGGTCTGTTGCAGCCTTAGCCGCGCAACTTCAGCCGCAATCGCAGGTAACTGTTGCAGCTTGGACAATGCACCTTTGTTTGTGCTAATATATATCAACCTTGAATAAAACCAATAGGATGACAAATAAACATTGAATAAAAAGTTCATAACACATACTTCAGAGTAGGAATGTCAAAATCGATTCTTTGATACCTCAATACCCTCGATTCTTACTGGAATCAAAAGAATTAAGAATTAATCTTAATATTATGATTCTCGATACTTGATTCTTAGATCTCAATGAAATTAAGTAAGTAAGAAGACGACAAAATTCAGAATTAGTAGTAATCAGTTATCTGTATATTAGTTTATTTGCCGTTTATTTTGGTTCAGTGAATGACCTATTTGGTGAAACTGAAATGCTTGTGTTTTCAGCAATTGTTTATTATATCTTCTTTTTAATTATCTATAAATGTTTGACTAAGTGAGGCTTTATTTGTAGATATAAATATATTAATTTACTAATTCCCAACTATTTTATTAAATATGTATAACTTAATAATATGCTTTAATAGGTACTTAGTAAAACGGATCTTTTCCTTTGTTAGAACAAAAATTGATTGGATTTTAATACTATTTAAATTTTTTAGTTTTTTTTTATATGTTATGAAGTTGAATAAATATGTTTTTATGTAGGGTTGGATGTTTGCAAAAATAATGAAATAAGTAATGTCCAAGAATTGAAATCGAGAATAAAAAAAAATAATCTAGGTTAAACATAAGAATCGGAATCGAGAAAAACAGGTATCGTGACATTTCTACTTCAGAGTTAACTAGACCATTGCAGTCAAAATATGTTGATGCCTAGTATGAGCGATAGTCCTATTCACTTTAATATTACATACCCAAACAAATATACAATATATCATTCTGTCTTATTTTACTTCAAATATAGCAAACAAGATTGGTATATTACTATCTTCAACATAAGATTCATCAATATAGATGGTTGATTTAATTCAAAAAAGAGGGAATAACATCTACAACAATACAATTGCGAAAAACAAATTTAATTTTGGTGCTGAAAAAATTTTGTGAAAATTATAGTTTAGTTTAGTATAAATATTAGTGTAATGGCTTTGTAAACTTGTTTAGACATCACATATTTTGGAAAACAATAACAATCAATTATAGTAATCACAAGTAAAAATATATCATATTTATAAATCATCAAATTTTGGCTGATACAGTGAAATCTTCCTTAAAGTACACCTTTAAATAGCGGACAGTTGAAAAATTCCCGGCAAAATAAGAATCGGCTCTTACAGTGAAACAACCACCCAATAACAGACATGGACACTGCTGGAGACATTTATTTATGCATAAAAATCTCTAAACAGCGGACAATGATTGAAAACACCAGTTTATGTACAGTATTTTACTATAGGAATGTCAGGAATACCATTGTCTCACGCGAAGTGTGAGCAGTCCTGCCTTACCACTTTATGGAAAGTTTCTAAAATGGTTTACTAAATAATTTCAAGGACATATCTCCCTCCCCTTCCGATCCTTCAATAGGAGTTGTTCCATCCGTTTAGTCTGTGCTCGTGCACACATATAGGTCTATGGTACAGAAGGCTTAATGTTCCCATTTCATTTTATTTGTGTATTGTTCTGTAAACTATGCAATCTGTACAGTAGCCTACATACAATATTTATTCACTTGTCATAACTATCTTGTATAAAATACTGCACATAGCAGTAATTATATTGTTGTAACTAATATCCACAGTATATAGGTACATATATAGATTAAACTGTGTTCAAGTACTATATATATGTGTGTGTGTGTGTGTGTGTGTTTCCTAATAATGGACATGTCTTAACAGACTTTTTTTGATACCGGAAGGTGTCCGCTAGTTAGAGATTTCACTGTATTATTATAATGATCCAAAATGTTCTGTGATTACCAATATACCCACTCTTTTTTTTTTATATTGCACTGCGTGAAGTTTTTGAAGATTGCATCATTACCATTAACATGTTTATAATTCATTTCAGTATAAACTAATATAAACTCAAACAAATCTCAGAATGAACAAAGATGAGCTATGACAAGAAAAAAACCTTAACAATCTACTTAAATAGGTTATTTTTAAACCACTTGGAATTAGTGTTGAAACAAATTTTCTCTGCCATGTCTTATACAATCACATACAGTACGTTCTACATACAAATATCACAGTTAAACTATATTTTAAGGTGTAACAGTATACTAGATATGACAACACCCCCTTACTGGCTAAAACATATTTTACATCATCGCACAGATAATCTACAGCACAGAGGTTTCGGCCGTTCTGTTGGCCGTGCTTTCCCCGGCGTGACTCGAGCAGTAAAATTTTTTATGCGCAATGAATGTAGACAAGTAGTTAAAAGAAATGTCGCATGACTTGCAATATTTGGGCCCAATCTTTTTATTATTGTTTCCTGACAGGTCCGTGGGTTCTAGCAAATCGTTATCTTTTGGCATGACACGGGGTTCTAACGGCCTGTCCTCTACGTCGATCTCTTCAGAGTCTGAGACACACACTGGTTCCGGTTTCACCAGAACGTTTTTTACATCTACCGTTTCCTCGTCTTTCAATTCTACCTCCCGTCTTTCCTGTTTCACTAGCACTTCGACTTTACCTTCACTTCTTTCATTCTCTTCGACACCTGCTTGGCTTACACTTCTAATCACGCTGTTTGTTTCCCCGACCGATGATGTTGAAGAGGATGATGTTGCGTCCTCCCCAAGGTTTGTGATAGTCTTGTTGTGGACCAGTTTGTAGTGTCTCACAACGTTGCCCTTGTAAGTTGAACTGTAGGTGCAGTAGTCACAGAAGTGTAGCTTGTCTGTACGGGAAGACTCGCTGGCAGGGATCTCGGGCTGTTGCTGCGGACTCTCTGCTATTGGCTCGAGGGAAGGCATCCCAGGCAGAGGAGCGCTGCTGGGACTAGCAACCATTTCATCTCCGACTATGCATGTAATGAAATTCTCCTCCTAAACAAAACATCATGTTAGATTAATTTCATATTAGTGTACAAGTTAATAATATATGTAATTCTCTCTTTTTTTTAAAAAAAAAGGTTAAAAACTTTAAAGGCCTATATTAACAATGTAACAAAATTATTATTGAAATGATAACAATACATTTATTTTATGTTGAACTATTAAATGATTAAAATAAATAATTATCTTGTAAAATATTTCTTTGTAACATTAAGTGTAGATTTTGAACAAAAGAAATAAACAACATAAAAAATATATTGTAAAGCTTTTTCTTAGATAACTTGTTGGGAAGAGTGTAATGTACATATAATTATGTGGCTGGATTACAAACTACCTATTGAATTAAACATCATATTTCAACAATTCTTTAAATCGTCGATTAAATTCCTGATTAAAATTATATAAAATTAAGGTAAATAATTTAGAAGCTAAAGAGGAACTTTTCCAACATTTATATAGACTGTTTAATGAAAAAATGTGTGGTCGGTGATAGCAATACATCCCTCCTACCCTTTTGAGAAGCTAAAATATTATAGATAGAAGGAAAAATATCTGTACCAGTAAGACCAACCACCAGTCAACCCTCTGCTAAGCAAGGTGTAACAAGCAACCGTCTAGCAGGTATATTGTAAAGAACACTATATAAAAATGTATAAGTTTAATTGCCAAATGACTAATAAATTTGTGAACACAACGTGGAAACATTATAAAGTAATTAAATGTGGATGATAGAGAAGGAAGCCAATATGACAGGATAATAGACTAGGGCTTTATAGAAAACAAATAAACTTAACTATTATGTACTATAGAAATATTAAGGAAAACTATCTCTTAGTAAGGATGTGATGTGAACTTGAATAATTTCAATTCAAATATGATCTTAACATTCAAATAGATTAATATAAAGTAATATTGAGCAATTCATTGGTGTTCCTTATTTCAGACCTGCATCACATATGTCTAAATAAGTTTTCAGTTAGTTTTTTATACAAGAAATGTATTATAAACGTAAAAATAAATCAATGTGCTTTGTGTCTTGTTTCGCATATTTCCATTAATGTGCTAGGGATAAACAAAGCAGAAATTAGATTAAATGTACCAGGATTTGTAGGGTGGATGAGTGGAAAATAGTCTAGGGAAAACCACCCCTAGTACGTTCACCTAACTGGTATTCTAATTTCCATCTCATCACCCGCGATATAGTCTGATGCAAGAGTGAAGTGTTAGATAGTGCAACATCCAATGATTGTAAATTAATTTTGAACCAGTACATTACCATTTCCATAAACTACTTGATAAATGTAATATCCATAATACCCGCTTCAGTGGCCATATGGTCTAAGGCGTCACTCCCTTAAGAGATTGGACTGTCGGTGACATGGAGATTGGGTGTGCAAATCTCATTTGGGTTACTTTTCCTAAATGGTTTTCCACTCTCTCTATACACAAAAATTCGAGTACACTTCCTACAAATGCAACCTTCCTCATGCCTAGCACATTAGTGTATTTATGTGTTAAGACACAAAGCACAATGATTTATTTTTATGTTTACAATACATTACTTGTATTAAAAACCAGCTGGAAACTTATTTAAACATCTGTGATGCAGGTCTAAAATTAGAGATCATTGAATTGCTCAATATTTTTTCTATTAATCTATTTGAATGTTAAGATAACACATTAATAAGTACATATGCGTACAGCCCAAACAGGTAGTAAGACACAGTGGTAAAGATAAATAATCTACAGTAAACCTGTTTTTCTGAGTGAATGCTAATTTTTTTTTTAATTTTCTTATTTAATGTTTTTTTTTTAACCGACTGATTGTATCAACACACGAGAATATCTATGACCGATAGTGAAAGACACTACCAATTTTTCCGGGAAAGGTATTTTCTATATGTTTTAGGGTTCTTTTACAATCCACAGTCGACATGGGACCAACAGCTCTACTTCCCCTCTGAAGGAAGTTGTGTTATGGATTTCTATTGCTAAAGAAAAATCCATCGACCCCGGCTAGGTTTGAGCCCACGAACATTGGGTCTTGAGATGAGCACTCTACCCCGAAACACCAAAGTCGACCCTTTGTGTTAAAAACCTCGTCCTATTCACCCCCTCATGTCAAGATTAATTACCCAAAAATAAAGATCCCTTCCCTTGATCTATCTTTGTGCATGACCAGGGTCAGAACCAAACTTTGCTCCACTAATTCAAAATCGAAAAGATTTTGACAGTGAAAAGGTTTTTAACACGTTATGCTTAAATGCACCAAATAAGTAAGTTGTCAAATCAGTGTTGTAGTGAGATACCAATTTACCTGCAGATCTGTCGATCTCTTCTCAAAATGCATCCTTATATGCGTACGCATGCCACGAAGGGTGTTGCCCTTATACCGGCAGATGGTGCAACGGAACGCCTTGACACCACTGTGCGAGTCCATGTGTCTCTGTGCCGCACTGGCGGTGGGACTGACGACATCACAACATGGACACTTCCATCCTGAACCTGTCCCGGAGACACCGCACTGGTGTGCCGCCAACTGATCCACAGGTACCAATGCCTGAAACAAATACACAGTATAGGCAATTGGTGACCGTTAATTAAATATATATAAAATACAAAATTGGATGTACTCAAATAAATGGTACTATTTGTAAAATTGTTGGTTGTGCTATAATTTCTAGAGGTCCCTGGTTCAATCCCCACCGCTTCCAAAATTTTTCTGTGAAGCAGTGGGTCTGGGATGGGGTCAAACTTAGCCTTGTTAGGACAAATGAGGAGCTACTTAAATAAAGAAGTAGCAGCTCCAATCTATAAAACTGAGATTAATGACCAGATGGTTCATTGTTCTGACCACATGACACCCTCTAGCACTATCATTCCTAATGGCGATGGCCGCTTGTTCGGTATAGCTCGATTGTGTGCTGATGTCCTGGATTTTATATAATCATTCGAATTTAATTACTCATATTTTAGATTAATATATTATTGTGCGTCTGGGCTACATAAAATATTACAACAATTGTAAGAGTTTCCAACAATATGAAATTACAGATTTGAAACAAGTGTGGTCCCTTGGGATTTAAACAGTGTGTTTTTGGTTTAAAGCATCCATATAAAATAAGTGAAAGACAGTTACAATGTAACAGGGAACCAGGAGTTCTGAGCACCTCACTTTTTCTTCAAAAGTAGCTTACAAGGGGAGGCCACGACGTTCGGATCACGGATTATCTTTAAACTTTGTACACTTTTAGTAGTCCATTAGGACAACATAATGTGCTAGTAGTAAGGCATACTACTTAGGCGTTTTCGAGAAAATCGCAAGAGAAGTTTTACGCGTCGAATATGTACTGATGCGTTGCGACAATGAGCACGATATGGTGGCGGTCGAGTGGTTAGCGTTCCAGCTCCGTAATCTCTAGAAAGCTGGATCGAGTCCCGCTCATCTTTTTTTTTCAACACTGGTCATATTCTTTCATATATATTACAATTCAAAGGTAATATAATGAAAAAATACGTGTATTTGCATGAACTTTTATTGAATTTCCAATGTTATTTGGCTGTTTACTAATTTTTATTACTACAACAAATATTATATTTATAATTATCGACAAGTAAACGACCAAACGCATAAAGTTTTCCTGAAAATGTATGCCTGTCGTGATTTGCGAAATCCCTCATACCTGAAATCGGGTAAGGTACCCGGAACTGCTTTGCACCTGGACGCTTTGACCTGCAGACACAGGTTTGAAAGGATAAGGGGAGGGCCAGGCTTGGAAAGCCCAAGTCAAACATCGATAAATAAAGGTGTGAATAACTTTATTCAATAATACAATGAGTTACAATATGTCAGAATATATTACCTTTGAATTGTAATATATAGGAAAGAATATGACCAGTGTTGAAAAAAAAAAGATGAGCGGGACTCGATCCAGCTATCTAGAGATTACGGAGCTGGAGCGCTAACCACTCGACCGCCACCATATCGTGCTCATTGTCGCAACGCATTAGTACATATTCGACGCGTAAAACTTCTCTTGCGATTTTCTCGAAAACGCCTAAGTAGTATGCCTTACTACTAGCACATTATGTTGTCCTAATGGACTACTAAAAGTGTACAAAGTTTAAAGATAATCCGTGATCCGAACGTCGTGGCCTCTCCTTGTTAGTCCCCACAGCGACTAGGATTTTAAATAAAAAGGTAAACATTTATCAGATAATCTAATGAGCAAGGATTTAGGGTCAGGGAACAGATAGTATAAGAGATTTGAGATAGAAGAGAAAGCGAGACTGAGATGATGTGGACATGTAATGAGAATGGAAAATAAAAGGCAAGGGAAACCAAAAGAGAGAGAGATGAGAGGAGCAGGTAACAGCAAGTGTGCAAGGGGGGGAAGAATATGTATAAATAAATGAGGAAGAGCAGTGAAAAGACAGACGAAGATACAGGCATTTTAAAAAACTTACCCAGCCACACGCTGAAAACCATTGATGATGATGATGATGATGATGATGATTATGATGATAAGTAGATATGTTAAATGCATTTACTTTCTGTGAATCAAAATTAGCTATGTGAATTTGGCCTGTTTCTAGCATAATCTACCCTTACATTTTTTTCTCTCTCCTAAATGTACTGTTGGTTGGAAGTGAAGAAAGAGAGAGTTTTTTATCCCATCCCCTTCATAGTTCTTAGAATTGGTGTGCCATTTTCAACTAGACATGCAGTCACTTGAATGCTTGAGTAGTTTTTAAATAACACACACATTGAGTTTGTAATCCTATTTTTGTTCCGATAATTTCATTATTGGCTCTGTGGATTATGCTTATTTGTGTTCATGTTTTTTGGGCAGTAATAATAAAAATAATAATAATAATATAAATAATATGAGTCTGAAAGAATATGATTCGCAGTAAGAAACTAATATGTAATAACCAACAATTAGTAGTGATATTGGACATGAATAAAGAAAAATAGGTTTTACTCATTTGTAATCACCATAGCAAACACATCAAAAACAATTTCACTCATACCTAAATGTCTCAAGTATACGAATTAAAAAGAAAGTTAAGAGCTTTCTTAGGGAAATGGCTAGTCAAAAATTCAAAAGTTAATAAAAATCAAGATGAAGAAACAATAATAGTTGAAAAAACTTGTTAGCCTTTGTGGATTTATTTATTAATGTTAAGAAGAAAATGTGGTTTTTTAAAAAATATGTTTATTTGTCCATATTGAATACCTCCTTGAGTATGTCGCTGAAATTAAGATGCATACATAGAATTGTTTTCATGATTTTATAAACAGCTACCAATTAGTTACACATTAGTGTTTGGTTTTATGTGTGGACCATTCTCACTCGTGCCTAAAAATGGTTTATTAACCTTGTTTTGTAGATTACCTTGCACTTGGGACACTTCCTGTTGGCCTTCTCCGTCCCACCCTCCACAGTCTTCGCCAACACGTCCACCCTCTTGGGACAGTAGTACGCCTGGTGAGCCGTCAGGTTATCAAATGAGGTGAACTTGATGCCACACGCCGCACAGATGAACTGGAACAGCGTAGGTTTCTGCGGTCCAGGTCCGCCACTTCCCGTAGGGCTCGACTTCCCCCCGCTGTGAGTCGGTGAACCGGCCGAGTTGGAACCGCTCGGAGAGCCCGCCACAGCCACTGGGCTTGGAGCCTTGGAGCCCTGCTCGTCCCCTACGCCTGAACTGTCCATCCTCGCAGAGCAGTAGTGCTTCTTATGGGCCACATAGTTCTCGTGCTTGCAGAAAACAATGTTACACTCACGACACTTGGATACACCTTGTTTGACGAGGACTTGGGGGCCCTGCTGGCCCGGCAGCTCAGAGGCCATCCTGAGAGCTATCTCGGGACTAATGAGAGGCAGGAGGGATTGGGTGGCCAGGAGTTCAGACGATGAGTGAGGACCTCCCAGCAGAAGAGAGGATGGGATGACGGGAGGTAAGTGAGTGGAAGATTTGTGTGGGTTGTTTTTGGAAGAGTGTTTACTTGATGTGTAGTTGAGCGAGAGAGGGGATCGGAGTGGCATTGCCCCGTTGTTGTCTTCACTGTGCCCCGCCGCGGCGACAGCAGCCAATAGAATCTGCGAGAGATTGCTCGGGGGTTCCTGGTAAAAAGGAAGCAGAGATCCAATGTAACATGTTGCCATAGAATTTGAAAAATGATTCTATAAAAACTTATCAAATTAAAAAAGGTTTAACTGGACCTTTGGATAAGATCTTTTAAATGTTGACCACAAATTGATTATTTACAAATAAGTGACAACTATCATCATTCAAGCAATTTTATATAAACTTTCCATTTCATCAGTACATGGTTTGCAGACTATGTAGCGTTTTTAAATATGTTTGTTTACTGTCCCAAAAATGAAAATTTGATTAGTCGTGAAGTTTCCTATGAGATGTTGAAAACCAACATATATCCTGACATTAAAGACATACCTCATCACTAGATAATATATCAATAAAATACCATTAGAGCATGGGAGGGGGGAGGGAGGGTGTGGATGGGTCCATAAGTCCCTGGAATAAATTTAAACCCTCAAAAGAGAGTTATGGTGCCAAATTCACTATAATTAATGTTAATAATGTTTACACCCGCCTCGGTGGCGTAGTTGGCTAACGCGCCAGTCGTGTTGTGCCAGACCGCCGAGGACGGGGAGATCGAGGTTCGAATCTCGGTCGGGTGAACTGGGGGTGGTTTTTCCTAAATGGTTTTCCACTCTCCCTCCACGCAAATGCGGGTTCACTTCCTCTAAGTTAAACCTTCCCATTTCCTAATCCATTAGTTTAATTAGTACTTAAGCGTATAACCCGAACGGGTAGTAAGACGCGGTGCTAAAATTAAATTAAATAAGGTTTACGCAAAAAATGTTGCTTTTGAAACAATTTGTTACCTGCCCAGAAGCGAGATGACTGATGGCTGCACTGATGGCCTTCTTGTGGCTGCTGTTGGAATGTATGACGCCGTTGCGCGGACTGGAGCCGGGCTTGGTGTTGGACAGCGAGGACGATGACAGGGCGGGGGATGTTGTGGGAGGGGAAGGGGTGGACGTGGTCGACAACATCAGGGGTATGGAAGGGGCGCAAACAATGTCCTCCCTCTCCGGGGAGAAAGACGGCCTCCGACATAGGTTCTCCTTCTCCTCGTCGTGTTCTTCGTCCGTGTCCAAGTCCACCACGAGGTCTCCTCCACCTTCCGAGGAGCGGCGGACACTCAGATCGAGTGGGAGGGAAGAGTCCACGACGACACGAGGGGACGATCGGTTCAGCCGGGCGACAGGCTTGCTCTGTAAAGGTAAGGACTCAGTGAGAGGAACGTCTTTCAACCGCCTGCGTCTATAAAGTAATCGGGTGACCTGGCAGTCTAGGGGTAAGGTGTCGAGACTTCTGTACTAGGGTCCGGGGTTCAATCCTCGATCCCAGCACAGATTTATCTGATTGCCAAACCCTTCCTTCACCTCTGACAAGACGTGTATTAATCACAACTTGTGAATGTGTGGAGTGCCAGGCCTCCACCGTGGTTCGGATCCCACGTTAAACTGTAGGTCCTCCATTTCATCTCACAATCACTCTACCATTGCACATTAGCGTAAGTGCGTATAACCCGAACGGGTAGTAAGACGTGGTAATAATAATAATAATAATAATAATAATAATAATAATAATAATAATAATAATAATAATAAAAATAAATAGTAATTGTGATTTTAGCGGCCATTAAAAACCTGTGAACTAAAACCTTCCAGCATCTGTGGGAACGCAGATTAATGTCAGGTTCACCTAGTCTGATTTGCCGCCGACACAAAGGTTGGGGCTCGAATACAGACCGGGTATACTGAGGATGGGTTTCCCCTGAATGTTTTACTACTCTCCTTCCAAGTCAATTCGAATCAACTTCCTATGAATTCTACTTTCTTCACTCCTGTCCTATTTGCATAGTGGAATTGCATATAGCCCGGACGAGTAGTAAATCATACGTGGAAATATCAGCTCCAGTTCAGCTGGTTGTTAATAGATCATAACATTATAGTTAGAGAGTTAGGCCATGCCAGTTGCATCAGGTAATTAGAATCCATTCGCTGTAGGAGTGGAGGTAAATGACAGCTAGCAGAAGATATAAAAGCGGTTAAAAGATAGACATACTTGTTAAAAACAAATGGTTTGTTGTGAAAGTTGGGACTGCCAAAAGTGACAACAACTCAACAGGGTCTTTCAGATCATATGGTTTGGCGAGAAATTTGATCTGGTAGCTTTTGTTACCACCACTCCTGTGGCGAATGGAATATAGGCAGATTACAGTAAGCATTTGAATTGGAATATTTGTTTGGTTCAAGTTAAGTCCGATTCACAAATTAAACAAAATTATACTAAGATTCCGGCAGAAAGTAAGATTGAGATAAATGTTAACTTCTTTTGAGATCAGCATTGATAACATGTCATCATAAAATTAACATTATTTTATAGATATTGATAATGGCATCTGCATATCACATGACTTGACGTGTGAATACATGAAAATAAAGTAACTAGTGTGACCATCAGATATTTTTTTTCCAACGATTACCAAAATCCTTCTTTAGGTATGTCCGATTTACAAATTATATTTTGATTTAGTTTAATAAATGACAAGATACATAATTTGAGCCCGAGACGTCTAGTTCTATGGGCCAAAAGTCCAATTTTCACGAAAAAAAAATGCAAACATATTTTTTTAATATTTGAGGTTTATAACATGTTACTATTTTATTTATACTATTTTATAGGTTTTGGTAATAATAGCTATCAAAAGTGGCAGCTACGGATTACATGATTTTACATAAAGATGGGTGAAAGTAGATCTAGAAGATTTTCTAGCTGACGGATAAGGCTCTTGGTGTGAAAATTGGACTTTATTAGTGAGCTATCCACGTTATTCAGTAATGACACCTGTATAGCTCAGAGCATGTCCCGGGTTCGACCCCTGTGTCTATGCTTGGTTCCCTACCTGTTCAATGGAAGATCCAGACTCCCTGCTCTGTAGGCTCACTATGGCGGATCTTCTCTGAGCAGCAGACTCGGACTCCTCCTTGACAGGGGCAGCGGGCAAAGCCCCAGGCTGAGAGAGCAGGCCTTGCGCCATGGGCTGCAACGTCCCGTTTGGCAGGAGGATGCAGGCCGTGTCATTGGACGGCAGTCCCAGGGTGGCCGGACCCGTGAGAAGGCTGGCCCCTTGAAACAACGAGTACGGGACGATGAGGATGGGGTTCGTCGGAAGGGCGAGGAACGGTTGCGGTGGTAGTTGCGGGGTTTGGTGGTGATTCCTGACGCTGGACGAGTCGTGGGTCCCCGGTGGGGAACCGGGGGAAGTACGCGACGTCACATCCACCGGGGACGACGGTCCAGACCCCACCACGGAGGAGGCCTTCGACACGGACAGACCCGTCGGCGTCGGAGGTGTGCCTTTCACGACGTGCCTCGTGCTGCAATAGTGGAGTTTGTGCGCCCGGAAGGTTTTAATGGAGGAGAACCGGATGTCACAGTCTTGGCAGTACCTGTCGACGAGATGAGGGGAGTTGAGCATGTTGGCGGCGACCTCTGGGGGCGGTATCTCCCCTTGACCCCCCGACAGCCCGTTGCTGATGGTCGGGGTGTGGGCACTAGGGGCGGGGGAGGAGGAGTGCATTCGCATGTGCCTGTTCAGGCTGACCTTCTTGTCGGCACTGTACGAGCAATGAGGACAGGCGTACTGTTTCCCAGTGCGTGCGGACTTGCAGTTGTTGTTCTCGTGGCCTGTCTCCGAGGTTAGACTGTCCTCCGCCCCGCGAGACTGCATGTTGGACTCGGTCACGGAGGGGAGGGAACTAGTGCTTTTACCTTCGTCACTGTCGCTGTCGCCACGCCCTGGAACAATCACGACAAACTTTCAGTAACTAGTGTGGCACAGACACAACATACCTGCTCGTCTCGTCTGGCTTACCGGTGATAGGGAGATAGGGGTTTGAATCTCAGTCAGGTGTATGGGTACTTTCCTACCACTAAGCAAATGTTGGTTACATTTCATTATCTTTCTCGTCTCACTACCTCATTTGTGTAGATATGCGGAAAGTAAAAATACGAAGCACGGGGAAAAAACATAAAATGAAAATCAAGTGTCCAAGAAAAAGTAAAAAGGTTAATAGAATCAAACAGAGATAAAGTTGACCAAAAAAAATTCCCGCCTTCCTCAATATGGAAAATAATTTTAACAAAAGCTTAAAACATATCAATAGTAGAATTATGGTAGTTAAAATACAAATTTATTTTTTTGCAGTCAACACTAAAAAAAACATTTTACTATACTAATATTATTATTTTATAGGTATTGTTATTATTTTTTAAAAGGGTTTGTAATCCTAACTTATAAAGATAGGTCGAATGCATAGTCTACATTTTAAGACAAAGTTTATGACATGACACACACTAAAAATTCCCCTAAAACTCCCACTTGCAATAAAGTACCAAAAAAATATTATCTATGCCCCCTTCCCCCAAAATTTAATTCTGGGTGCGCCACTGAATTTTACAGTAGTTTAATTATTTCTAGTGTATCCTCTTGAGCACACATGAGAACAAAAACCTCCCCCCCTCCCTCCTGAAACACATAAGCCTAGTATTTGAGCGCATTACCTTTCTGTTTGAGTCGATGGGAGCAGTAGTAGGTTTGGTGTGCCTCTAGCGTGCTGAGGGAGCTAAATCTTATCCCACATGGAGTGCACATGTACACAGGAACTGTACGAAACAAGACAGACACAAACACAGCTTTTAAACACACCGCACAATACAGTCATACAGAACATTTAGGGATTCAATGGGATCTAATTCATCGCTTGCAGCGCCATCGTTATTTGACGGTATTTGGTTGCATAGAAAAGTGAACAAAGGTTTTTATATATATATATATAAAAACCTTTGTATATATATATATATATATAAACATTTTAAGGGCGGAAACATGGGCTTTCTATAGCTTTCATGGCATTAGTTGTGGGAAAAAATAGTTTTTTTTCAAACAAACTATAATATGTTATAGCACAAAAATATGGAGTAGGAGCTGTAAATATCGAACAGTAGCTTATTTATTTCCCTTAATTAAGGTGTAGTGGGAGGGACCACAAATTAAGGTACATATTTTTACAGCTTGTATCGCAAAAACAAAAACATGTTTACCAAATAAATAAAATATTTCTTCAGTAGCTATCTTCATTTTAATTTTCTACACAATAATCCCAACAGTTCTTGAATATTTGTTACGGTGATGGCGCTTGGATTTGAACAAAAACGTTATCAATGGCGAGAGAGAATCCTATTCAAATATCACTCTATGTGCGTGGAAAATATTTAAAAAACTGGTGATATTACTTTACGTAGAAAATTAAACTAAACGTATCTAATGAAGCGATATTTTATTTATTTTGACCAAAACAGTTATTTGATATAAAAACTTGAAAATTTACTGAGTACTAAACTACAATAGTCACTAAATGTGCCAATGTGGTATCCAAGAGACTTGCTATGACTACTAAATTTTGAAAAGCTGGTATCACTGGATATTTCATGAATTTTGTTTAATTAATACAAAGCTAAAAGGGTTTTAATCTGATTTTGAATAAAAGGGCCAATGAATGTTACTATTTTGAAATGTGCTGTATTATTTTTCTCCTTAGTGGAACGTGCAAAACGCTATTCTGAAAGAAAAAAAAATCTTAAAACCAAACTTAAAATATCTTAGAACCAGTTCAAGCTATACGCATTATGTGGTAGGAAAGTGGGAAACCATTTTGTAAAAACCACATTCGAACATCAATCTCCCCATAATTAGTAACAAGAGTATAACACAAGAATAAGGTCTTAAACCATTCGGCCACTGAAGCGAGTTTCTGAATAATTATTACAAGGATAGGGTATGGGTCACCGGGGATGAGATTATGTAACGAAGGGGGCGTTTGCCCGTAAACGTTTGGGAACCATTGCATTAACACGTTTGGGGGTGAAAAAAAATGTAATACTTGAATATTTACAACAAAAAAAAATTTAACTTATAACCCAGTAAGAAAGTGAAATTATGAAAACTATACAATGAAAAGAATGTTATTTTAATGGTTCGGTATTGTTATTCTAATAAAGATATGAAAACAAATTATTTTTATATTGACTTCTAGTTAAAACATACAATTGTATTTATATTTTAATCTTTCTAATGTTATGAAAATAGCCGCAACAAACTTTGTAACATCACTTTAAAATATCTTAATAATAGATTAAAATCACCTCCTTTGGTGGTATAATGGTCGCGACAGACTGGATTTCCGATGATGGGGAGACCGAGGTTCGAATCCCGGTCGGGTGTACCAAGGGTGTTTTTTTTTTTCTAATTGGCATTCCTAATCCCTAACACGTCAGAGTAATTAGCACACATGCTTATAACCCTAACGGGTAGTAAGAAGCGTTGCTAAAACAAAAAATTCCCCTTCACTAATAAAAATTGATCAGATCGACAATGAACAACATACCTGCCAAGGTGGCCGCATGGTCTAAGGCGTCACTCTAGTGTTAGACTAGACTGTAGATAACAGGGAGATCGGGATTCAAATCTCGGCCGGGTGTATTGAGGGTGGTTTTACTAAAATAGTTTTTCACTCTCCCTCCACGAAAATTCGGGTACACTTCCTATAAACATAACCTTCCCATTCCCTAAAAACTATTAGTGTAGTTAGTACATAAGCGTACAGTCCGAACGGATAGTAAGACGCGGTGCTATATAAATAATTTCCCTTCTCCAATAAAACTGTTCAGATCGACAATAAACAACTTACACTCAATAAAAATAATTTGTTTCAACACGCAATTAATATACAAACATCTCTTAGAAGAATCTACCCTAGACTGCCCTACCGTGCGCCGTTCAATGCAAAGACTCACATTTAACAGTGAACTAAATCTAGACCTAGGGTTGTGACTCAATAACAAACCGTGATCGAGATATTGAGCTGTGACTCAAAGTAATGCTCTATCTGTGTGGCCAAATGCAATGCTCTATCTGCGTGACTAGAATTAATTTATCAACGTAACAATTAGCACTAGTTTGGATAACATTGGCGGTGAACACTAAGATAGGATTAAATTAACGTAATCTATACCTCAATAATACAAGAAGAAACTGATATAGGGTCTTCTGGCCAACCAAAAGTAACATATCATTTATCAGCATCGGTGGGCACGCAGACCAANCTCCACGCAAATGCGGGTTCACTTCCTCTAAATTCAACCCTCCAAATTCCTAATCCATTAGAGTAATTAGTACTTAAGCGTATAACCCGAACGGGTAGTAAGACGCGGTGCTAAATATTATTATTATTATTATAAATTGGGATCAGTGAAATATTTTTTTTTGTATTTTTTTAAAATATAATTGTATTCTAAAAATAATAAGTCGTAGCTGGTTTCCCTGGTCACGATCCCATTGCCTTCTCTAGAAGAAGACAAGATAAAATCGCACCACCCACAGTACGACTCCTAGCTCGAGCTGTATCACCTAACTAAGCTATCACAAACCCACGGGGTGAGACAAGCTCTTAAGGTGGGGAAGTAGGGGAGGCGAGAAAAACCCAATGTTGTTCAGTGTTTATTTTTTGGTCAAAAGAAATCACACAGTACAAACATAGAATTTAATTTTCTTTACGTGGTAACCTCAAAATTTCTTGAATATATGTCAAAGGGTGTCCTGGAATTTAACGACAACTTTTTCTCTTAATTTACAAAGTTTGTCATCTAATGGCGCTATGTTCACGACAGATATTCAACAACTGTTGATATTACCATGTGAAGAACATTAAGCTCTATGTTTGTACTGGAGAATTTTTTATTTATTTCGGCCAAAAAAAAAAATGTTGAAATAAAAACTGCAAATACACTGGATTTTTCTCGCGTTCCCTACATCCCCACCAAATACAATTTTGGTTGCATCATTTTAAAATGTCGTATAACTAGTGATCCTGACATAGAGGGTCAAAGGCCTCACCTTGCCTGTTGTCGGCAGTCTCTTGTTTAGAGCGCGAGGTCCCAGCAGCGGACGATGACGACGAAGATGACAAGGGAGGTACTTGAACTTCTGGCAGTGGCGGTAAACAAAAGGTCGCAAGGGCTGGGGAGGAAAAAGAATATATTAGTTATTAGCTGGTTTGATTTGATATGAAAGATAGAGAGGGCTGCGCGGATTCGTATATCCGCAATCATGTTAGCAAGGTAGATACAAATTCGATAAAGACTCGGATTGCGGATAAAACTGTGGCTATTTACAAACAACTTTAATTTTATTGTTTTATAAAAAAAGCATTGTAAAAACTAGTAGCATAAAAAGGGGGGTAACAAACAAATAATAAATTGTTTTGCATTTAATTGTGCATGATAACTTTTTCTGAAGAGGGTGGAGCGAGGGGGGGGGGTGTTAATAATAATAATAATAATAATAATATATCAACTACAACTTGTTTATGTTTATATAACAATATTATTTCAAATATTCCCCACACACGTTCAATGATTATTACTCTTAAGGATCACATTAAATTTCTTCTTCAAAAATGTTAACCGGTGTTTCGGTTAGCCTATTATTTTTGAGATATAAAAATATGTCGACGGATGCAGATATCGAGTCAAGTTGCGGATGATATTTTGTAATCATTTGGC
The DNA here is from genome assembly GCA_902155825.1 of Timema genevievae. Classification (NCBI taxonomy): domain Eukaryota; kingdom Metazoa; phylum Arthropoda; class Insecta; order Phasmatodea; family Timematidae; genus Timema; species Timema genevievae. The sequence continues at coordinate 41,481 of CABFWO010000558.1, forward strand.
GCAGGTCTCTTTACTTGTGTAACGGGTCAATGCGAATGCGAGTTTGACTTGAGAAACATAGTTTATGGGTGTACTGTACATGTTAGTGTTTGATTGTGTATAAAATATATATTTTATTGGTAAACCATTTTTTGTACTCTCTATATAAACAAACTTTTGTTTTAAAATAAACATTCTAGAACTTGGTTTGCTATGAAAAACACTTTGAACTATTTCTTACCTGCTCGGTTGGCCGCATGATCTATTTCACAATATACTAAACTGCCGATGACAGGGATATCGGGGTTCTAATCCCAATCAGATATACTGAGGGTCATTTTTCCTAAATAGTTTTACACTTTTCCTCCATGAAAATGCGGGTACACATCTTATAAATTCAACCTTACTCATTCCTAGCACACTAGTTTAGTAATTCTACTCATAATTATATGCGTACAACCTTAACAGGTAGTCTAGTAAGACGCGAGGTTTAAAAAAACTATTTATTGAAGAGTATTAAGAGTTTACTAATAAATCAGTAAAACTTCAATATTTATGCTAGTATTGTTTTATATAGCAATGAAAATATTAGATATGATCCCTAACAAAGTATATTGTCGAACAAAAGTTTGTTGAGAGTAAAACAGGTTTCTCAACAAAAATATAGAATATTAAAAATACCGGTAAATCAAAAATACCATGTAAACCCTTAGGAAACATAATGAAGGAAAATTTTAAGTACAAACACCAGCGTTTGTATACAAAGATGAGGGTAATAAATAAATATTGATAAAGAAATTTTACATGGGAGGATATCGAAAGTCAGACTCCTGGGTCAGAATTTAGAGAGGTGTATCTACCACACCATCCCGGCCTGCCGTTAGCTATTCCCGAAACCACCATCAATTATACCTGTTGAACATATTAAGTTAGTACTTGTCGAGAGGATCATAATATGTCAGTGTTTGTAACTCTGAGCTGTGACCGAATTAGTCAGGAAATTAATGTTCATTTCATAATTGATACCAGTGGCTTGTCGTGGCTTGTTGCCAGGTTAAGAAGAGTTGGTATGAAATGTTCTCACCCCTCAGTAGAACACGCTGGCAAAGTATCAACGAAAACAACATTCTCATGTGAGGTATGTTGAGAAGATCCTCTGTATGATTGGTCAAATGGGGGCCGAGAGGGATAGAATATTATCACAGCTACAGTTTTAACAAGCTCTGCTTACCCTGGTAACATTCCAAGGCACGAAGCTAATTAATACAGTCACAAGCAATGGAACTATAAACAGCGGGTTCAAAATATCCCAATAAAATCTAAGGGTTTTACTAGATTGAGTGTCTAAAAGGCTTAGTACTGTGCACCTGGATGATGAAGCATGCAATGATTAGTGGAAATGCTGTTAGTTTGATAAATAATTAAATTCTCTGACCCAATCTACAAAGTTTGTAAACAAAAGTTTGTGTTGATGTTACATTAATCATGAAGTGGAAATGCTGTTATCTTGATAAATAAATTCTCTGACCCAATCTACAAAGTTGGTAAACAAAAGATTGTGTTGATGTTGCATTAAACTATCATTCAGATTACTTTTAAGTAATATTACCTAAATTGCAATTTTTTATTTTATATGAGTTCATCAGTGGCGTGTCATGGAGGGTTGCTAAGGTGGGCATAGCTTGTTAAAATTTGTTGGGCTGCCACTATTTTTTTTAATTCGAAATTACTTTTTCAGACACTTTATATGTATATTAAATCACCGCATCTTAATACCTGTTCAGCTAATCAGATCAGAAAAAAATATAATTATGTAATAGGGCAGGAATGAAGAAGGAAACATTTTAAAGGTAATATACCCGCATTTGCATGGAAGGAGTGTGGGAAACCATCTAGGGAAAACCACCCTCAGTAGACCAGAACAGTATTAGAAAACCGAACTTCCCATCACCTGCCCAGCAGACTTGTCCAAAACGAGGATGACGACTTAGACCGTTCGGCCACCGAAGCGGGTCCCAGACACTTTAGATTAATAGAGGAATTAAATTTCATTTGTGATCAAATCGACAAACTTGTGAAGTCATGCCAGTGTTGTTTAGAAGAAATCGATTTGATCTTGATGGGGGAATGTATGCAGTCGGTATGCAACTCAAATTTCAAGGATAAACAGGGAAGGGGGTGGAGGGGATTGTGATAAGACATATATTTGAACCCGTGTGCTTATTTCTTCGGTTCATTTTTTCTTCTATGCAAATGCTACTAGTTAGAGCTTGAAATTTAATGTCCCAAATTCCCAAATAACGCAGTTTTTTCAATATTTTTTTTGTGAAATTCCCTGTGTTTTTTATGTTCCCCAGCCGCGTGGCAACCTGTGGTTTTATATTGTTCCCACCCACTTCGGTGGCCGCATGGTCTAACGCGCTACTCTCGCGATATAATATACTGCCGATAACGGCGAGATCGAGGTCCGAATCTCGGCCGGGTTTACTGAGTTTTTTCCAAAATGGTTTTCCACTCAACCTCCACGCAAATGCGGATACACTTCTCTAAATATAGCCTTTCACACCCTAGAACCATTAGCGTAACTAATACATAAGCGTATAAACCAAACGGGTAGTAATATGCGATGCTTTATATATATATATATATATATATATATATATATATAT
>CABFWO010000558.1:44161-77158 GCA_902155825.1 Timema genevievae
TATATATATATAGCTCCGTTTGTTCCCATTTGACCAATATTACATACAAAGTCCACGCTATAAACCTCATACGTGAATATGCCTTTCGTCGATACATGACCAATTAATGTTCTACTCAACTTTGATAACATTATTCATAGTTACTGTTTGGACAAGCTCTACGTACCATGACAACACTCCCACGCCACAACACTGGTATTTACCATCATATTTGAATGTAAATAGTTCCTCAGTCCATCACAGCTTTCATTACGTGAGCGTGTGTGAGCCTCATGAATCAACATTGTCATCTAACGTAAGCATTTCCGGTTCCCTGTCGTATGTTCAATAGGTGTATGTGACCATTTAAAAAAAATGTTTTAATACAATTATATATTTTACTTTCAAAATATATTTACAACTGTGATCTAGTGGTCATAGCTCCTGGCTACAGATCCATGTGTCCCGGGTTCGATCCACAGAGGCTGTCAAATTAGTATTATCTATAATGTATATGGGTTGGTGTCTTTATGTTCCTCTTTAACTCACAAACCACTAGAACGATTGCGCTGAATTCTCGCATGGATATAGCTTGTACGTCCGGTTAATATATAGGCTATATATTTTCTTATAAAATTCAATAAAATTGATGTTTTTCAAATATTTTGTTTTAAACCATATGATCAATGTTGTATTCACATATTAAATGTAACATTAATTTTTTTTCAGTCTTGGGGTTTGTTTAAATATTTTTTTAAAATTATTCTCTCAAAAATGTCACATTCGTCGAAAATGATCACCTCGGCTGCAAATCGTTTCGACAAACTCAAGTGTAGATTTTAATATGTTCGAGCAAAGTTGTATGCCCGCTCACAGGGGCGCACTCAGGATTTTGAGTTGGGGAGGGGGGGCGCTTTTTAAATTATAATTTTTATAATTGCACCATTATATATTCCAATTACTGTAATATTTGGAAATTTGATTCGAAGCAGGGGGATAAGAAAGATAGAGAATCAACGGAAAATTTTTATTTCAAAGAATGCAAATGGAAATATTTAAGCTAATTTGTACCTTAATCGGATCCTCGGGCTACCCTTTGTCACTGTGTACGCCACTGGTTAACAGGTCTGTGTTTACACATTATTCTTCACACCCAGGATTTGCATTTGGTGGGAGTGGGGGCATTTGATAATCCCCCTTCCCCTCTTCCTGATACAATAGTGTTTAATAATTGCTCTAAAATAATAATTTCAATTACTGTACCTACTTCAACAATTTATGTACAAAAATTAAAGACTTTAATCATTTCTAGAAAATGTTACGATATAACGGGTGCAGTTTTCATTTAAGTGCAAATTTACAGTAAAATTAAAAATCAACATATAAAGGTATTCCTTTGAAAAGAAAAATTAATTGTTTTAGATTAAATATAACTAAACAAAATATAATTGATTGACAAAACATAGTGATAACAAGGACAGCCCTTCTCCAACGTTTGGTTTCACACTTTTAAAATATTTACACTTTACAGCAAAAGGTCCAATATTCAGGATCTTTCCTTCAACAGTGAAATAATCTCTTTGTTGTTTACGGAAATCTCACGATTTTCCGTGAAAATAATTATAATATATAATAATATATTTTTGTAATATTCTTAATTTTTTAGGGGAGGTCCTTCAGACCCAAAGGCCCCCCTCCCCATGGGTGCGCCCCTGCCCACTCGTACTGGTTAGCGAACGTGTGTGGTGAAATTTGACCGAGTCCGGCTCACGAGTCAAGTTCGCCAGAGCCAGACTCTTACGTAGATGGGCCCCTATATTTTGTGTCGGTTAGTTTGTATTTATATTATAAGGCAAATCTTGTTTATTTAACGTTATACGACATACACATAGGTAACGTTCCAAATCTTTGAGTTGATATAACATTTACAAACTAGATATTTAGACAAATAGATGAATTATCCCATTAAAAGGCAGTTTAAACTCCAGAGAAAACAAGGAAATAATCAAATATAATCTTAGGTACGTTTGTGTGATAACAATGTCACTTTCAAGACTGAGAAACTTTGCAAATGAACTTACGGATGCCTGAAGATGTGCACCTCAAGCGTGTTTTTTGTTTTTTCTTATCAATTTTACCTTTTTGTTTGTTTTTGCACCACGCTTTAACTATACGTTCGGGCTAAACAATTAAATACTGATTATGCTAAAGTGTTAAGGATGAGGAAAACTAGACTATAGAGAAAGTGTTCCAGTATTTGCGTGGAGAAAGAGTGGGAAAACAGTAAGGAAACATTTTCCTCTGTACACCCGATTCAAACCCAGATCTACCCGTCATCAGCAGTAAAAAATGTCCTACGTTGATAGAAACCCTTCCCGTATAGTAGAAAAATTGAATATTTACAAACATGTATAGGAACAAATTTAAATAACTATAAAAGTCTGAACATCTATAGTTTAAAAACAAAGACCAGTGGATTGGGTTTAGAAGGGGACTGGGGGATGGAAAGTTACAAAAGCTAAAAGAACAATAATTTTTTGTGTAATAGAAAATTGAAATTTTTCGGGAAGGTGGATGGGCTATCCAAGATAACTAGAAAAGTATGACAGTATTTTTAATTTTATAATAAAGATTTGAAAAATAGGAGAGAAGGGTGACTAAAATAATAAAAACTAATACAATAAAAAAACCTTCTAGGTATCGTGGATATTTGGAATATTTTTAATCTTGTAGGTACAAAGACCATCACAAATAATTAAAAAATAATGGGAATTTGTGGTCTAGGAGTAAGGTGTCAGACTTCTGTGCTGGTGGTCCGAGGCTCAATCCTCGGTCCTGGCACAGATTTATCAAATTGCCAAAATCTTCCTTCACCTCTGACAAGACGTGTATCAATCACAACTTGTGAATGTGTGGAATTCCAGGCCTCCACCGTGGTTCGGATTCCACGTTAAATTGTAGGTCCTCCATTTCATCTCACAATCACCCTACCATCACACATTAGCGTAAGTGCGTACAACCCGAACGGGCAGTAAGATGCGGTGATAATAATAATAATAATCTTTAACAACTATGTAATGCTTTATCACTCTTATTTATTTTTACTACCACCAACAGGGATCAATATTTGTGTATAGAGAAGTTAGACCTTTAAAAATAAATGCCAGGTTTTGAAAAACTTTCAGATTATATTTTTATTTTAAATACTTTCAAATTTTGTAACATAATTAAACTAATAAAGGATTAAGATTTAGTTACTTTTCCCTGTGTTTAATTGTATATACTAAAAATAAAGCTACTCTATAAATTCCCCGTGCGAAGAACGGGTGCACCAGCTAGTTTCTTATAAAAAAAGGGTTAAAAATGGTATAAATATAATCTACTAAATATAATACAATATGTTTTTACTGAGGTTCTAGGGGTAGTCTCCAACGGTGGGCACGCGGATAGAGGGGTCAGTCTCGTCTAGTATGATACGCTGGTGATCGTAGTGGGGATATGTTTCAGTCCAGGCTCGGTGTACTGATTTTCTTTGTTAAATTAAACTCCAATATCCCTCCACGCAAGTGCGGTTACATTTCTTCAAAATTCTACCTTTATCCTTCCTTTACCCAATTATTTGTGTAATTGCGCTGATAGCCGGGATTATGAAAGTAATAGCGAGCGCGATGCACAGCTGCGGCCAGTGGTCTCGAAGCGAACTACTATCACGGCCTGGTTAGTTACCTGTGTGGAAGGTAGGTGGCAGCGAGGATAAGTACTCCAGCTCGGCGGGAGATGGCAGCACGGGACTAGTATCCTTGACGACGGACACCCGAAGCGCGGGGTCGGTGGCGAGGCTGTGGTTGAGTCGGAGTCTGGGGGGCGGCGCGGGGTCCTCCTTATCCGAGTTGGAGGAAGGCGCGCTTGGGGTAGGCGGCGTCACTTGCGTCTTGTCGCTCGGGCTGACGTCCTCGGCGCCTGCCTCGCTTAGAGGCGGCTCGCCCCCGTTGTCGCCGGAACCTTCAGCGTCACTGCCCCACTCGTCATCCTCACCTGCACACATAGACACGTGGACATTAGCATGAGAGGAACATGGAGACTGGAGACGTCCTTGAATTTGTTTGGAAATTTTTGATTAAGAAACTAACTTGGGAGAGGATCAACATTGATGTTTTTCATAACCAATATTTAGACATACCTACTTAATTAATTAAAAAGTATTTAACTGCTAGTCTTAATCATAATTTTAATAAGTAAAAGGTCAAAGGGTGGGTTCCCAACATTGCTTAAAAAAGTGTTGCAAAATTTTATATTTCTTTTTCCCAGTGAAGAATTTGCTGTCGGTGTACTTACTAGGTGTTGTATTTGTTGAATAATTAAGTTAGCGCACTTTCAGAACCAACCGATTATAAGGTGATTTAATTATTAGTCAGACGCAGCAACGTTGATTCAAAGTTATTGATCGAAAGTCTAAACAATATTTATTTCTACCATGCCGAGAATAAAACTCGGGATCCCAAGTTCGGTAGACAGATGTGCTAGAAGCAATGGACGAAAATATAATATAATGTAATCAAATGTAAAATCAATTGCTCCATAATCACCTTTAATAGAAATAACTTTTCATGAGAAGATGTTTCGCATCATATGGGTTGTTCCCGAGCACTGATTTGAGGTAACCATATGGAGAAGGTGGGGAAAACCAGTGATATTTGAAAAAGGAGCATTATTAAGTCAACTAACTACCCGACACCATGACTATTTTTTATAAAATAAAAAGTTAATTAACGTTTACCCAAATCACTAATATACAATATACTAAAATATTAAAAATAAAGATTAGTGTAGTGTTATAATCAAACGTTAATACAGTTTTAACATTTCTCTTTGGATTCCAAGTTGAAATATCTCCTCTAATTTCTCCTTGGATTTGAAGATGATATATAACCTTGGTGAATTAAGTTAGACACAAACCAAATTAATACAATATTCAATAGTACATTATATTCATTGAGAATAACCGTGGTTCCTGCAGTTTAAGACATCTGTTTAGTAATAGATGTCAATTTATTTAAGCGATCTAAGTATTCAATCGAATGATTAGAATTTTTAATTCAAATAATTTAAGATGAACTGTTAAATTAAAAAAACTTTTGAGCAGCAACATATTGAAATAGAAAACCAGATTGAAAAAACTATGCACAGTACATACATCTTTCAGCCTAGACGCGAAGAATGTCAATGCCAAATTTCGTTAAAATTAGTCAAACTTTTTTTTTTAAACAATCAAAACAGATATTTGAGCAGCCTTCAGAATGAAACCAATAAGTATATCGAAAACCTTGTACAAGCGCTGTTCGGTCTAAGTTCAAATAATGTCCCTGACATATTTCGTTAAAATTGGTCAACGCATTTGCCAGGTATCGAGGAAAAAATATCCGGAGAGACAGACTCGATGCCAAATGGTCAAGTCAGAACCTCGCTACGTCCGGTCAATAAATGTGAGGTAAATCATTATATCGCGGTATTATATCAATAATATCAGCCTGTTTATGAAAAAAACCAAACGGGTAGAGAGACACGGTGAATAAAAACAGTCTCAGGTATTAACAATTAGAGGAAACAAGCAATAAAACATAAATTTAGAAACAGGTAAATGTTTGAGATGTGATTTTTTTTAATAACTAGGCTGCTTTTTTTTTAGTGCACACCATATTAGCAAGAAGGGAGTAATTAAAGTCCACAGGCAAATGAACAGCCGGTTTTACGACTTCCCATTTTCCGATAATTGATGTGAGTTGCCACGCTGAATGGAGGGATAATTTGATAATAGGAAGAAGAGCCGTAGCAGCAGGTGTCCACTAGTAGCGCTTGGAACGGGCATAGGGTAAACTACATAGAGGTATCGGTGGCTCAGGGCCAGATCTACGAGATAAAGTTTATGGTAATAAACAGAAGGAAAACGTCAAAACAAGTCACTTGTTTTGCTATAGTAATGATGAAGATAATCTTAGTAAAATAATAATAATAATAATAATAGTGAATTTATTAAGCCCTTTCTGAATATATATATAAATTTATAGATTATCTTTTTTTCCCTTTAAAAATTAAAACAATGGTACTCAAAGAATTATCTTAAGGGAGAGGAATAAGGGAGGCAGTTTAGAGGAAATGTACTCGTATAGGTATAGAGAGAGAATGAGAAAGCTATGATGAGGAACGCAGGTGGAATCCGGACTGGGCGAGCTTAGAATAGTTTCTCACATGGGATCTTCACTGTTGTTTTTATCCTGTCCTATGTCCATACTAATGAGGGTACACTTCTTCTAAGCCAGTGTTTTCCAAACTTTCGCCAGTCACGTGTATCTTTTGGAGCCGTAGCCGAATCAACGTACCCCTTTCAGTTAAAATTTATATATATATATATATTTAAAAATCGCTTTTAGTAGGTGTATACATACGGTCGTTCAAAATTTTAATAAAGCTTAAATGGTAAGCTAAACAAAGCAGTGGCAAAAGGGGAGAAAATGGCTCACGGTTATCCAAAACGGTTTATTAAGAGCGTTTATCATAGCAGGGCCAACTTCGCCCCTGGCTCGCGCAAGATATGGGAGTAAAAGGGAAAAATACAAGACTAAGATATGCCAGAAATTAGTGCAGTTCATTTGTATTTGAATGATTACTCAAAATTTTCCCTGGCGACGATGGGGGACAAAGTGACAAAGTTTATTTTTAATAACTACAGTATGTTTCTATTATGACAAAATTAAAATTAATGTACAGTGTTTATCTGTAAAACCATTCTAAAATGGTCAAAAACGGCCTTTTCAATGCAGTTTTTAATCCAAATATCATTTAATATTTCAATAATGTTCAGTATTGGGAACTTTTATTAACTCTTTATCTCCATTAATGTTTAATCAGAAATGATTCACGTGCAATAGTGTTCGTATAAATTTATTATTTCTAGCCAACTGTATCAGAGAGTTGATTGGCATGTGATGCAACATCGCGTATCCCCCTTAAATACTTCGCGTACCCTTGGGGCGAGATGGGGGGTGGGGGGTGGGGAGGAGTTGATTCAAACTATCCTCAGACACCTAGCACTAAAATTAAGTTGTTAGTATACAAATTGAATGTGTGTATATATATATATATAAATAATAATCTCATGACTCTGACATGTCACAAAGTAAGACTAGTTGACACTTTGGATAGTTAATTAAAAGAACAGATATTTCGAGAAAATGTTCAACAACAAATCATCAAGAAAATTGAGATATATAGTACACTAAATAATGTATTTCCCAGTTTCACATATTCAGTATAACATTTCATAATTCCCATACTTGTGCATGTCTTTAAGAACACTAGTTTCGTGCAAAGATATGTTAATAAAACAACAAAAAGTCCTTGCATTTATATTTTATAACATTCCATTTCATGTTTTTGTTATAAGAAATTCTATTATGTTAAATAGCTGTTTTCTCGGAGGCAATTTCCGGGAATTAGCATGCGAAAATTTTGAGTTGTGATGTTTTAAAGATAAGCTCGATAAGGTGACTACAGTTAAAAGGATTTTCAATTCCGCGCTGTAAGGTCGCGGAAAAAGGAAATTTTATTATTAATAATAATATTTTGACCATAATATTATTCTAATCGGTTCAAATAAGTTTGTATTAAAATGGTTTATAATTTTTTATTTAAATATTAAATGGGCCGTGTGTGTTATTATGATTGTATCAATGAACATTAGATTTAATCCGGTTACTATGATATTTAGAACGTGTTAGGGAAAGCCAGAAAAGGTATTTTTAAAGTTTTTAAAGCATTTTTTTTTGGTAAAGATAAATCAAATATTTCTTCAGTACAACCATAAAGTTTAATTTTCTTCACATGGTGACCTCAACATTTCTTGAATACCTGTCAAATGTATCCTGTAAATGTAATGACAATTTTTTATTTTAATTAAAAAAGTTTGTCATCAAATGCTGCTATGCTCATGACAGATATACATGCACTGTTGATATCATCATGTGAAAAAATTAATCTATGTTTCTATTGGTGTAATATTTGTTTAATTTTGATTAAAAAAAGGGGTTTTTGTTATAAAAACTCCAAAAACACTGGCCTTTTCTGGCGTCCCCTGAGGTATCTTCACCATAAGCGAGGAAACATCAGGCTCCTCTTAAATAAATACGGTTTATATTACTACTGTTGTTGTTTTACAGATCCTTCCCAAAATTATTAATAAACTTTAGAGCTCACTGCGGAAAAAAATTTTTAACCAAAATTCTTGATCGCGGGTAAAATTACAAAGAACCCATTTTTAGTCAAATTCAACGCTAACATTTTATTTTTCTCAGGCTCTTTCATTTATGTATTTCACACCTGTCTGAGCTATCCGGAGTACATTAATGGAGTAAGGATGGGGAAGGTAGAATTTGAAGGAAATGTATCCACACTTGCGCGGAGGAAGAACAAGAAACGAATCATGGAAGGTGGGAGGATGAGGGAGGGAGAGGCAAAACAGTACACCGGTTTGAGATTCGAACACCGACTTCCTCCGTAATCGGAAAACTAAATTAGACGATCTTGACGTTTAGTCCGTCCACATGCCCACCGATGCGAGTTCCAGTTTTAAGGAAAGTCTCAATCAAATCAACATATTCAAATGTAATTTGATTATTTCCTTATATGAAGACTAGTTTTAAGCCCTTTTTGTTTGGTACCGCGTCTTACTACCCGTTCGGGTTGTACGCTTATGTACTAATAACGCTAATGGTTTTAAGAATTAGGGTGGTTATATTAATAGGAAGTGTACCCGCATAAGCGTGGAGGGACAGTGGAAAACCACCTTCAATACACTCGACCTTGTTTCGAACCTCATCGGTAGTCTTGTCTAATGCGAGAGTTGCGCGTTAGACCACGCAGCCACTGAAGCGGGTAATACATATTTATTGATCTATCTGAAGCAAAAGAGTTCGTAGTTATTGATTAACAATGCCTCATAATTGTTGATATGAGAACATGCGTAAATGTCCATCCACAAAATGTTTATAATGAACATTATTACAACCTATCTCAACCTAACCTTGGACGTGTTGATAGGTAAACATTTTGATCAAGTTAGAATTATTTTTGCGCATTGAAGGTTAGATTTTGCTAAGCTGAAATAGTTTATAGTACAAAATATATTATCTATTGCATACTCCCAGTGCAACAGAGGACTTCCAAGTCCTAGCCAATTCATGAACTGGACGTATTATTGGCCGGCCCATGAACTGGACAAGCGAAGAAGCCAGTTCAAGGAATGGTCGGAAAAATGGCCAATTCATGAAATGGCCAGTTTCACTTTTGAGGTGTAACATATATTTAAAAGGAAAACAAACAGTGCAGACGATTTAAAAAAATAGTTATAATAATAATAATGATGTAGCGTGTCTGGGCTACATCATTCGTAGCCCAATAGTGGAGAGTTTAGTCCGTACTAATGTACTGTTTCCCAGGGGACGCCCGAATGTACTAATCGTACAACCTTTCCATGGAAGCTCTTTCCATGTCCCGATGAGATCAGGGGATGATGATGATGAGTTTAAGAGTGTGGAACTAGTGGGAACACTTAAACCTGAATTAAGTTTAACTAAGCAAACCCTGGTGACCGTTGGGGTAATTTCCCTTTAGGAAAAAATACTGAAGGTACCAGCAGGGAATCGAAACCAGGACCCCCAGGCTCGTAGCCAGGTGCACTGACCACTATACCACGGGGACAGTTACTGGTACAAATAACATTACCTGACATATGAATACGTAATAAAAGCTAGTTTTCCAGCTATCTTATGACAAATGAACGGTAGATTGGGCTTTTCCTAAACCTCTGGTCACAACAGAACATTCTAAATTATTTGAGAATTATTTTTGCAGATTCAAAACCTCTATGGCCGCATTCTCTTCCAGCATGGCAGTACAAGGATAGTTCACGTTCATCAGGGTGGCATCCTTATCACTACCAAGTATTGCAACTAAGGGATTTGGCCAATCCAGTGACGGTTACCAGTACAAAGAGTCATGAGTATGACTAATGATAGACAAGACTAGGAACAATCTCGATAGTGGAAAAGTTGGCATGAACCAGATAGAAAAACCAGTTGTCTTGTTTGCGGTTATATCAGCGTGATGCGGGCTTGAAGCTGGCGTTATCACGTCGAGTATGTGGACAATTCGAGGAAGCTATGTGTCACGGATAACGCACACATGTGGGTAGGTTCACCAAATGTTGAATAATTACAAGAATAAAAATATATCCAGACAAAGCTATGTTGGATAATTCTCTGATTAATTCCGACTGTGCAGTATGAACAATAATGTCTTTAGTAAGAGAATACCCGGCAAGAATATCCAATCCCTGTTCTTGGGGAGAGTCCGGTATTGTATGTTGATGTTCTCCACCCCCTCGATAAAAGAAATAAATGTTTAGGGCGCAAAAAAAGACATATATTTTTACAATAGTTATAATTCTTCTTTTTACTTTCTCGCTATCTTACAGGTAAACAAGTATTGTGATCGTAAAAAAAATCGAACTCAAGATTTTGATGAATCTCGACGTTTCATGACCCCCCGAATCCGAAAAAGTGGTTTTTGAGTTTCCGTCTGTCTGTCTGTACCTCCAACTAAAGCCTAAACTATTTTACCGATCGGGCTAAAACTTGGTATCTAGGGTTTGCATAGGGTTGCCCCGAGGGATTTTTAGAATTGGATATCTAACCCTAAAATTAAGGGTAGTTTACTGAAGGGAAAAAAGAGAAAAAGTCGATTTTCTCAAAATCAGCTTCAACAATTTTAATTAAATTTCATTTCTAAGCATTTATAAAGATTCCAAACAAAATGGCTACTCTCAATATTTCGGGAAAATGATTTTAACGGCTCCGGTCAGATGCGTAAATTCTCATTTTTTATCTTATCTCTGAAACTATTTGAGATATGAAATTACTTATCATCACATACATGTAGATCTATTTATAATACAAATATTTTATTCAAAGCATATTTTTATAAAACCAATAACTTTCAAGCTATACGCAAATATTTATACCCCCCCGAACCCTTAAAAGTGTTTTTTGCAATGCCGTCTGTCTGTGTGTCTGTTTAAATTTAAAATTAAGAGTAGTTTAATAAAGGGCGAAAAGAGAAAAAATCGATTTTCTCTAAATCGGCTCTTACGATTTTGATTAAACTTCGTATCTAGGCGTTGATTGAGATTATAAATAAACTGGCTATTTTGATTTGACCATGTAAATGACTTTTAGGGTACTCTACAGAAGCTGAAGTTTCCGTATCTCCGCAACTATTTGAGATACTAAATAACTTTATCATTTCAAAATTACCAAAAACTCTAAAAATCTGTCAGAGGTATCTAATATTTGTTTTTAATTCCGGGGCAAGCACTCGTTACCATCATCATTGAGTTGTTACTAATTTTAATTATGAAAATATGGCAGTCCTACCTAATTAATAAGCCCACAGTGAAATAACATGTTTAACGAAACACTTTTTAAAAAATTAATATATTGGGATATTCGGAGAAAAATTAATGTATTGGGATATTTGGAACACTATCTTAACCATTATCCCCAAAGTAAAAAAAAAATCTAGACCGGTTTGCTACTATTTCAAAAAATAATTCATCCGTTTGAAATTTGAGACACATTTATTTTGATCGTTCGTAGCGGGCAGCCCAACCAATTACAAAATTTACTTTTTTATCTGCCAAAATAATCGCACTTTAAAATACTTATCAATATTGCTGTACGGTTTAGTCTGGGGTATCAAGGTACGCCTCAACTTGAAAACCAAATAATGTTAAATTTAAACTACAAATTAAAGTTTTAACTATTTAAAAACAGAGTTTGACGTTCGAGCAAAAAAAAATATATTGAGAACAAATTGCAGAACTTCTAAAAAACTATCATCAATATCATGATAATTAATAGACAATATCAAGATCAGTGGTTTTCAAACTGTGGTCCACGTTGGAGTTCCAGGTGGTCCGCAGACTATATCCTAGGTAAAACACAAATATTTGGTAAAAGTGTTAAAAATATAAGTTTGACAGGCTAAGTCCACTCATTCATAAATACTTTGTACAACAAGTAGTATTACATGTGAAAAGTTCATAAGAAACAAATTAAAATAATGATTGTTACAGCTTGATAAACACGCACGTTAACAGAATTCCCTGCTTAAGCAAGGGGACAGGTAGGTAATATATTAAGGTGGATCGTCTCGAACGCTTATAAAGTAACTCGATAGTGGTAAGTTTGAGAATTACTGATCTATATCATTTATTTGGTAGTTTAAAGCCCAAAATATTGGTTTTATTATGAAATATTTTAAATTGTGTAGCTTACAATAAGTGGTGTGAGAAATAAAATCAGAAAAAAAATTGTGTGCGCTGCTGAATATATTTCTTACTATCTAGGATATTTGAGAACATATTTTTGGCAGTTTCTAAATCATTCAAACAAAGTAGTTTTTTTTAAACAAAATATAAAGAAACTAAACTATTGTTTTAAGTTTGCTAAAATATACTAAACTTGACGAAATTGTTTCGGTGAATACAGCCAAACCATGTTGAGATAAGCATGGGTTTTGCATTTTGATGATAGAGATCACATATGACTAACAATGCAACACTTCTCAGGTTTCAGTTGTGGAGGACGCTAGATTGTGATCGGCACTTGTTTAGGGTCTGGTGGCGCAGTCGTTATCAACACGCCGTCCTGTGTTCCACGCTAACTTTAAAGGCTCACAAGTTCTGATATGCAAATTTGCCACATCCTGATCGTGATGCCAGCCCGCACGACACCAACACTTGCCAACAACACGCAGAAAAGAGAACTACGAATCATGTGCACGAGTGCGCTAAAAGCTAAAGCTTGGCATTACCCCTTTAGAGTGTATTTATTTGTGTAGCTTTTAGATTCATTTTTATATTAACTATATTATATGTACAATATAATACATATTTTTTTAACATATTCTAAATAATTATATTCAAAGTAGAGTTTAAGCATATTCGTCCAATTTTCTTATCAGAAATAAAATGTTTAATTTAATAATACATATATTCAAGAACGATTAAAAAAAGTATATAAAACATTTGAGAAACAGTTAATATAGATAGCTTCCTAACAAAAAATTAAGTGTATGCGATTAGACAAAGTTTACAATACTAAATATACGTTCATAAATCGCCCATAGTATAGGATGCTTTTCCATAATCTTGACATCGCACTATTATTGTTATTAAAAGTCATCTTATCAACTACATCTAATATGACAATGTCAACGAGTTGTTTGAGCGACTTCAGTCTCCTCCTACACGCATCTAAATCAGTCGGACACACAACGCACGATAACGATATTGTATCGATCGTTTTAAAGAACTGCGTGAAGCGGCCATCATCGAATAAACTTATATCCCATCCCGATTATAGAAATAAACCCCGAGCTTCATTGACCAGATCAGCGCAACCACGCTCGCAGAAGAAGCATCATATGTCGAGGTTTTCACGATCTTATCCAAGCAGATCTTGGCGAAATGATCCAGTATCCTTAATTTAAAGATGGTTAAAAAATTACTCACAGCCATTGACACCTATTTAATGTTTGCGTGGGCCAGGCCTGTTAAATATATAAGCGGGAAAGAAAGATGTCACCGTACCCATTAATATATCCTAAATCTTGGGAAAAACTCTACGTAACGTGCAAACGAAACAAGGGAAATTTTTCAATGCAGATTTTAGAGCACTGATAAAATCGCACAATATTATCCACTAATATTGTCATGGCATACCTCAAGGACCTGGAATTATTCAATCAAACGTTTAAGAATAAGATATAGATTATAAATTCAGCGAAAACGAATCTATTGTTAGATCGATATACCCCTTGAGGAATACAACAAAACCAGACATTCTGAACATAGAGATGAGATCTTAGATGGTAAAGATAATATTATTCTCCTTCGCACGGTGTGCAGTAGAATAAAAAGGATCGAGTATTGTAAAATCAATATCCTCGTTGGTTAATTCGTTAGTCAACCGACATAAAGATGTTTTCTACCAGGAAGACAAACCCAACTGCTTCAAATAACTGTTTATTATAGTGGCCAAGGTTATCGAGTTTAACCCTAAGACTTTACCAGAATACCTATAAGGAACTCTTCCTACTAAGGGTGCTTTCTAGTTTCACAGGATAAACAAGACGTTTCATTCGATGGAAAAGTGATCCGACAAACCCAAGTAAAATATTCGTCAAGCTGCTTGGATTCAACTCTTTTCAAAATAGTTAATATTAATATTGGTGACGTATGAATATATAAAGTAAAATATTAAAGTAAATTAATGACTTGCGTATTTTATGTTTTTATTTTACCATTTAAAATAAATCTACTGATTAATTTAATTATTATACTAAACATAGTTTTTATAACATATTAGACAGTAAATGTAAGTTTCAAGTTTAAGATTGTTATATTCCAATCATCACTAACACAACCCACTTCGGTGGCCGAATGGTCTAAGGCATCAACCTCGTGTTAAACTTCCCTGCTGAGGACGAAGATATCTGGATTAGAATTCCGGTCGGGTCTACCAAGGGTGGTTTTTCCTAAATGGTTTCCCACTCTCATTCCACTCAAATCCGGGTATATTACCTCTAAAATGCGTCCTTCCTCATCCCTACCTCATTAGAGTAATTATCTTAAATGCGTATAGCCTGAACAGGTAGTAAGACGTGGTGAAAAAAACTAAAATTAAATTAAAAATAACAACTAACACAATCTAAAGTCTATCAACGCCCATCATATTTTACTCAATCCAAACTTAACCCTCTGCTTGAAGCAGCTTCCATCAATATTGGTGTTTAGATGGATATTCTCACAGCAATAGTTTTTACAGATAGCTTCCTCGTCATTAGTTTTACTGTTGGTAGTGGTGGTGATATTTTAAATATTTTAAACTAGAGACAAGCGCAATAGTAAAAAAAAATACCCTATGTAAATCAGCCAATATACACCAAAGCATTTGGTTTGGACATTACAAATTTGGGGAATATTCTAATGATGGGTTGATATCAAACCAAGCCAAAGACATGACATGTCGTGCAGTGAAAGTAAAGAAGTGCATCAGCCAAACAACGGAAGAGCAATTCGGCGTTCCGGTAATTATCAAACAACACGCCAGTCCTTACCTCCTTATCAATATCCTTTCAACACTATTTGCATAGGCACGGGAAGGGTGGTCATTTCTGCGATATGTTTCGTCGACCTCCTAATTGGGTTGACACATGCAATCCAAAGATTGTGGTCGCCGGACAAGTAGAGACTATTTTCAGAACAGTAGCATTCCCGTTCATCACGCAAAGAGGAAAATGATTTGAATCAACAGGTGTGTTTGGTTAAATGATTCTAGGGAGTTGGAAGATGTACAGAGGTCTTACGTTGGAACACACAGAGGAAAAAACATACAGAACCAGCAACTGGAAAATAACGCATAGCTATAGTCAGTGTTTGAAAGAAAACAGAAAATGCTGGGAGAGAGCGAAAATTATTACTCAGTTCTCGGAAATTTTCTACCGCTATTAAATGTAGTATTCGATTTAATTCTAATTTTATATAATTTACATGATAAAATGCAGCAAATAACCACTGTTGAATATAGTTTTAAAACTGTGGCAGTTTCGATTGTAGTTATATACCCTTTGTTTAGAACCTAAAAGGTATTTTGCTTGGTTCCACTATGGTGTAACGTATAAAGCCATGGTGTAATCCGTCAACGAATCGACATTTTGTGTTAACGCACTTGCAAAACATGTACCTAATCAATTATAAGTGTCCATTAGACTTTAAATATACATTGAAAAGTACACACAACTAATGTTGAGATGAGCGCAGACCAATTTTTTTTCCCCTCTCCCAGTAGGCCTAAGCCTTTTATAGAATGTGTACACGATTTATAAGTGTTGTGGGTAATTATCTGTGGATGACTCATCGAGTCTGGGCGCGGCGAGGACCACCTGTAGGGCAGGATGCGGGGTCTTGCGCTTAGCAGATGTTCGAACAACATCTAATAGTTCACCATGATCTCTAGATATGTGGTCCTGTAAGAAACTCTTTGAGAGAGGGAGGTCTGCGACAAGGCAACGGTGAAACTATGGACTGGAGACTTCAACACACGACAAAACAACGAACCGATCCCCCTCCTCAGAACGAACCATCTCGCCAGGGTTTGAGCAAACGTCATCGGTGGCAAAATTCATTTGAAAGAAAATCAATTCAACTGGGAGCACGTGAAAGTGTTTTAAGGCCCGCATCCATGAGTACGTGGGCCAGGGTTTAAATCTCATCTGATCTTATTTTCCGATGACGGAGAAGTTGGGGGGTTCGAATCCCGTTACAGTGTCATGAGTTTTTTTTTTTATGGTTTGCCACTATTTCTTCTTGGAAATGTAGCCAACTTTTTTTTTCTACATTTTACCTTCCTTATACTTACCATATTAGTTTAAATATACGGATAAAACGGACCGGTATTAAAAAGCAGTGAATAAAACTCAAATTACTTAAGGATATATTCCATCCCTATTTCGCAAATCAATAAGTAAAATGAATAATTTCATAGGGGCCATCAAGCAACGTAACGTTGTTGAGCTGTAGGAGGGAAGCTATAATGTACACGGGGGTGGGGGGTTACATCACGGTTGCGTAGCACAAATCTTATACTTTCATTATAGTGCGAAAAAATTGTTTTCACCTTTGATAAACAAACTTATATATAGCTTCCGATTCTGAGTTGTATTTCTGAGTTATTTTAGTCTCGCAAAAGCTTCCGTATGAAATAATGATAATCACTCTTGAGGTGAAAAGTTGCGTAACACATGTTGAAGAGGGGAGGTCAGGCTATGTGTCTACTTGGTGTTACAGAGGGAAGGGGGAGGGTAAAATAAAAGATCAGAAAAAAGTGTTACGTTGTTTATGGATTACCCATGGGCCTGAATCACCGAAAAGAGCCAATTTATGGCTCCTACAACATAATATTAAAGCCCATACGAACAAGTTTAAAGGTCTGATTCAATCAGGACATCGATAACTTTCCTAATTTGTTCTGGCTTTAGATTTATTTGAACGTTTAGAAAAAAAGACTAGTGTGTTTAATTTAAGCACTTAAATGATAACATTAACTATTGCAAATAAACTGACCAACATTAGCATTTTTTTTTGGGGGGGGGCAATTTTTTCCTGTGTAAAATACACTTTGTTTTAAAATAGTTAGTGTGAAAAGTTGGCTTCATTTTAATATAAATTCATCAGCTGTCTAGAAATCCTATTTTTTTTACACATTGTTATTTGAACTGTTTCAGTGTTCACCAAAAGTGTGTTTGCGTAAATAAGTAACTATAAATTAATTTAAATTAGGGTGACAAAATTTCCTGTTAAAATATTGTTTCAAATATTAAAATGATTTCCAAGCATTCTTGAAATAATAAATATCACTTTGGGTTAAATTATGCATCGACGTTAATATCAATCAAGTCGACGAAACCGGATATAAAGAGATTTGTATAATATATTCCAAACTCCCAGACTATTGTCAAAATCCCTTACATTCACCTGATTTTTATTCTTGACTTGAATATTGTATAGGCTTCCAAAATAAAAAGGTGTGTGGTCACACTGCAATATGCCTCAACTAAATCAGTTCCGTTCAGAAGGGTGGTTTTAAACCTTTTTACGGCTATGTACTCTTTCTTTCACAAACACTTTATCTCAGGTATTCCCAAGTTGTTAAAATTAATTTAAAGCTTTTTTCCTAGTAATAATAGTATTAGTGTCTTTTTAAACTAATTACATAACTTAGGAGCGAAGCGTGCAAGTGAGCTATTTGTTTGATAACTCTTTATTGTAAATTTAAATAAAGAAACGTCGGAATGTGTGTTTGAATATAGTTTGTCCCTATATATGTATATGCGTGTATATATACAACGTGTATCTAAAACATTGCATCAAACTTTGGCAGGCTATTCCTTGGGTGAAAATAGAATAATTCACATCAGCAACCTAGGGTCCATCTTGAATAATAAGGGCGGTATACACCCCTAAAGATAGAGCTAAAAACGACTGTTGTGTGAAATATTATGAAAATTGCTTAGGGTATTACAACGAATATTTGTATACTACTTATTGAAATCTTGATCATTAATATATTAAATGTGCTGTTACCGTTACCCACCCCCAGTATATAAAAAGCGGGGGGAGGGTTGTAAGGCTTTTTTCTTCAATAAAATATGTAAGAATAAATATTGCCAATTTTGACTTAAGATTACAAAACATGAAGTAAAAATTAACAAAAAAGGTGTCTTGGAGAAATTGTCTAACGCGCTTGTTTCATGTTGAGTTAAACTGACGAGGACAAGGATATCAAGGTTGGAATCTCGCTCTGGCGAACTAGGGGTGGTTTTCCCTAAATGGTCTTCCACTCTCCCACCATGCAAATGCGGGTTCACTTGTTCTATATTCAACCTTCCCAATTCCTAAACCACTAGCGTAATTAGTACTTAGCCTATAATCCGAACGGATAGTAAGATGCGGTGCCAAATAATAATAATAATAATAATAATAATAATAATAATAATAATAATAAATAATAATAATAAATACTTCCCCTTTGAAGGAAGTTGTTTTATGGATTTTTAACGCTCAAGAAAAATCCATTTACCTCGGATAGGTTTGAACTCGCGAACATGTGGTCATGAGGCGGACACTTTATCCCAAGACCACTAAGGTCGACAATAATTGTGTAGTATATATATTATATTAAAGTTATAATATATTATAACTATACATTAGTGTAGAAAATATAAAATACAGTGGATTCCGGTTAATTGGGGCACCGGTTAATTGAGGCAGCCGTTTATTTGGAACAAAACTCTAACGACAGAAACAAAACAAGTATTTACCTTGAATTTATTACGCTTATTTGGGCCAAATCTCCGCTTAATTGGGGCAATGAAGGTAAAGTAGGCTCACAAGCTCATAGCATAGATGTTCTGCGGGCTGCAGCTGTGTCAGTAGAGTTGAAATAGTGCTGTAGAGTAGCTGTGTTGTTTGTTCTGTGTCGTGGTAGTCATATTCTGTTTGACATTATGTTTGCGGTATACAATTGTTTACGAGAACACTAAGTTATGCGTCGTGTATAGTTGTTCATTGTGTGGATTAACATAAATTAAAAACTGTAACAAACAGTGCACTAAATTGGATCTTTTAAATGTTCTTAAAAAACTGTCAAGATGCCACGTAAAGATTTGACACTCTCCGAAAAAATTGCTATTCTTGACAAGATAAAAAGTCAACCTCCTAAAATCAGTCGTCGTCACCTAGCGGAGATAATTAAGGTGCCGAAATCTACAATTTCACAACTGTTACAGCAACAAGAGAAACTTAGAGAGGAGTGGACATTGCGCGTGGGTTTAAATAAAACATCTCATAAACGAAATCAATGGTTTTCCATCGTAACTAAACGAGGTGTGCGTGGTGAGCGGCCCTATGCTAAAAACCAAGTCAGAAGAGTTGGTCAAAAAGCTAGGTCATGAAAATTTCAAAGCAACGGTGTGTTGGTTGTCTCGATGGAAGTGCAGAAATGACATTAGTTACAAAAAAGCACATGGCGAGGAGGACAGCGCTGATGATACAAGCAGTGACCAATGGAAATAAAAAAAACCACCAGTTGCTCAGAAAATTTAGTGCGGATGACTTTTACAGCGCCGACGAAACAGGCCTGTATTATCGTGCTACACCGGATGGTTCCCTGAGCAATAAACACATAGCACTGTCCGGTTCAAAGAAAGCTATGGATCATGTAACTGTGTTTTGCTGCTCAAACATGTCAGGAAGTGATAAACTAAAACTTTTGGTTATTGGTAAAAGTGCCAAACCTCTTTGTTTCAAGGGAGTTAGGCAGTTTACCAGTTTCATATTATGCAAATAAGAAGGCGTGGATGACCACATTTATTTTTACACATTGGCTAATGAACTGGGACGTGGAACTGCAACGTAAGTCCAGAAAAATTCTGTTGGTATTGGACAATTGTACGGCACACCCTCGTGTAGATGGTTCAAAAAGTATTGAACTGGAATTTTTATCCCCTAACACCACATCCCTGATACAACCTATGGGCGCAGTAATCATAAAAAATTTGAAGACGTATTATCGTGGAAAGCTGGTTAATCACATCCTTGAAACGATTGAGTAAAATCTGCTGACATCATCTTCAAAAGCAATAGAAGTTAGTGCAAATGCTTCACTGTTAAAAGCTGTACAATTTATCGCCGATAGCTGGCGAGAAATAAGCAGCAAAACAATTCAGAATTGTTTTGCTAAATGTGGTTTCACGACTAATTGTGATTCAGATGCAGTTATATGTACAGACAATCAAATGTCTCTATAACTGCAACACGTCCAAAACTGTGAAGATTTTCTATGCATTCACAATAATCTTCAATGCCATGATGAAAATGAAGATTGTGAGGATACAATTATTGAAAAAATTGCGGCAAAACACTCAAAGAAAACATAAGACAAGAAAATGATGATAATTTAACACCTAAGCGAGTGACTAATCAGGATTCCAGGAAATATATCGCTGAATTGAGATGCTACTTCAGGCAGGAAGGCAATGAAGGCAGCTCTTTATCAGCACTCCATAAAGAAAACACGTTAGGGTACAATTGATAAATTTTTTCAAAGAAATAACTCTTAAGTAATGTGTAACTCTTACTTGACACATACAAGTATGTACTGTATTGTCATCCTACAAATGTGACTTTTGTTTGCTTTTCGCTTTAGTTAAAGTATTTTTAAATAAATGTTTGTACCATTAAAATTTCGTTTAATTGGGGTAGCCACTTAGTTGGGCCAGAGTGACCTATCTCAATGTGTCCCAATTAACCAGAACCCACTGTATCACAAACCTAGAGAACACAAAATTTTAAAGCGTTTTTAGAAAACTTATTTAGGATTCTGCATTATTTATAAATGAGAAAGTTTTAGAAATTACATGCTATTTATAGCTAGTAATTCACAAGGGATAAAATTAATGAATTTGTGTTTAGAACAAATTTCAAAAAGTTTTTAATTTAATTGTTTAGATAGAAAAAAAAATTGGACAGCTGTGAATACCACGTGCCAAGAAAATATTCTCGTGGATCACACGTGTCATAGGTTTTCAGACATGTACTAATTATTTTTAACTGCGAGAGCCATGTAAAGTACAGTCTGATTTAAATCAGGGATTTCTTTATAGTCATAAAAGTTAAAATAATTTCCATACATTTATATGTAATGTAATGTGACCCACAACTGTCACTTTTCAAGGTTGCCACTATTTTGTTACAACTTTCACTGTGTTTTTTCAGGAGAAATTCTCGTTTTTCTAGAGAGTAAGTAGAGACTATAAGAGGAATGAAATTTAATTTTTCATAAAATATAATATTGTGAAGCCATGCCGACGTGTGTTGGAATAGTGATAGTTATTTCTTCAGCAAGTTTTTTCTTCTTTGCAAGGACCTACTTCTATTCAAAGTTTGTAGTTTCATGTCCCAAAGTAACATTTTTTTTATGTTGAGCTAATTGTGAAACTTCAAGTGTTTTCCCAGTTTTTTCTAGACTCAAAGAATTCCCTGTGTTTTTTTCATCGTCCTCTTGGTTTTACAGATGCGTGACAGCCCCGATTTTGATAGGTATTATTAATGCCTATAAAATAATATATAGTAATAATAACATTGCTGACAGTAAACAAAATGGTTTTATTTTTCTCAAAGGCTATTCTTATGAAAATTGGGCTATAGCTAAGCCAACTTTGGCGAATTTCCTTATTGCCAGTGTATTCCCTCGGCCAACACAGACTGGGCCATGTATGGTATCGTGTGTAGGTTCCACCAAGAAGTCTTGATTAGAACAAGAGATTCCAACCACCCTACAGCAGCAGCACCACCACCACCACCGCCACCACCCCAAAGGACGATGGTATCGCGGCCACTTGAATTCCCTCGAGTCCTGAGTTTGTTATCTCGCTGTAAGCATCCTGTCTCCCCCTCCCACGAACTTCAGTATTGGCTACAATACCTACAGTACGTGCTGGACGTCTTTCCGAGATGCTATCAAGGGAGAAAGAGAGAGAGAGAGGGAGGTAGAAAGAGAGAGGAGGGGAGAATGTAGAGAGTCAACAGATGGGAAACAGTCTTCACAAAAATAAAACCCTGGCGGACGTGAATCGTCTTCAAGAAAAGTTCCCCTCGATACTTCTTTATAAACACGCATGTCCTGGACACGCGAACTTTCCTCAGTACTTGATCCAGTATAAGCTGTTTAGTTAACGCGTGAATAACCAGCTATAAGTGAAGTTAGTGGCGATAATGAAAACTTGTGAACCTAGTTGAAAATACCGCAGTACGTATTTTTCAGTGATGCTGAGGGTTTTAATGTTCGCTTGTTAAGCAGGTCGCATCTCAAGTCACACAGTGATTAAATTTATTCCCTTCATGCCTCATCCTTTTTTTACCTGCCTTTCATCTTGAGACCTGAGCACACCCTGCCCTCACTATAACAGCTCGGTAACAGTCCTGTTTTCATGGACAGCTAGAAAAGTTATTAGATCTACTTTTACGTATGCATACGTCAAGTCATATAATCTGCAGCGGTTTCTTTTGTTTTATATTATCAACACCTACAAAATAACAACAATACAATAATATATTAAAATCCAGATCCATCTCAGTTCAGATATAATGTTTACAATGCACTATATCTTCTGGTAAGGGCTGGAGCAAGTTGTTACTTTCATTGATCAGTCTCAGTGTCGCTTATGGCTCTGACAAACATGAAAGTGGTAGAGAGCTATGAACGATACTAGTAATAACATTCAATATACAGTCAGTCCCTGTGATGAATAGAGTGAAGGTGTCACTTGGAGGGTCAGTTGGTGGCTGGGCAGACTGATGTGCAATAGTATCGTCTGGCTCAGTGAGGAAAGTAACAGGAAACTACCTCACTCCTCACTTCCCTGGTACGCCTTTTCAATTGGCTTTACAGCTGACAGAGGAACTGTTGAGGATCCAACCAACCGCAGTGTTGGGTACTGCTTGTATTAATAATATCATCAACATTGACCGCAAATGAATTTGTTTGTATTTTCTAAAAGGCGCTTCCTCTGAATATTGTACTGTAGTTCACACCTCCATTTTATATTTCCAGATTCCGTGATGTATACACACAACGCTTGCGATCTCATCCCACTGTTTGGCCCCATACAGAATTGATTCATTTATTTTTAAATAAACTTTTATATTTTTCTTTAGTTCTAAGGAACTTATTTCGATACATACTTTCAGGAAAAGTTATAACAAGCCATTATCACGAATAACCCGGTATTAATAGGATGAATGACCATTCAAATATCCTCACATTCTCTACACAAATATATTTGATTTCTATCACGTCAACAACCCACAGGTTCTAAACAACTTTAATTCAGTAATCCACAAGGCGCTAAGACTTATTTAAATTAAATAAGCTAATAATTATCTCTAATTAAAGAAATCACATCTAAATATTTTATCTAATCTTAAGAATATTTTTTTTTAAAATTGATTAACAACATAATCACTTTTATGGTTTGATGACATTCGGGAATTTCTTTGTCAACGGATCACGATGATTTTTAATTAAATGCTTATGATAAGAGCCAGAGACCCGTAAAAATGGTTTTATTTTTAGTTAAATTTCCTTTTTTAAATCTCACTTTTCTGTGTTATTTCATGTTTATTCAAAATTACATGTTATCTGAGGTATTTAAGTATTATTTACATATTGAGACAATGTGTACAAAATTAAAATTTATTATTGAAACCTTATATATTTTTATCATATTCTGAAAATTGAAAAATGATACCTGGACATGGGAATCGAACCCGGGTCATTTTTCAATTTTCAGAATATGATATCTAGATGGAGTAATTCCCACTAAAAGCATAAATAATAGCTTTGGCTATTTAATTCTTATATATTTTCTTTCAAATTCTTTGTCAAGTTTGTCTGCATCTTTAACCATTTTTTAGCCTAAAGTTAGTTTACACTAAAACAAAATACTAATCAAATTACAGCATGGTTAAGATTTCTGCTTAATATCTTCTTAATTTCGTGTTTATTAAAGATTTTTTTTTTTTTGTAAAAGCGGTGTTATTTCGTTTTAGAGGAAGATTTCGTGTAACAAGATGATTTCGTTTTATTTCACTTTTCAAAAACATTGTAAATCATATCTAAAAACTATCAAAGGAAAAAGTACTTGATTTCATCTTTGTATGGCGCTTTTCGCTTTATCGCGTCTCACCATTTTTACGGGGCTCTACATATGAAAATATTAAGAGAAAAGAAATTAACAGTATTTTTGTACACGTAGCTTGAGGTTGAAAAAGGGGGTCCACATTTGTTTTTTATTATTTAGCTCTTTTTACTTTCTCTTGACACCTTGGAGATAAAATTATGTGATCGTAAAAAAAATTGAGCTCAAAATTTTGATAAATGTCGACGTTTCATGACACACTAAAACAAAAAACAGTAGTTTTCGCCATGCTGTCTGTCTGTACCTAGGGCTGGAGACAAAACCATTTTACCAATCAGGCTAAGACTTGGTATCTGGGGTGTACATAAGGTTTCTCAGAGGGGTTTTGGAATTAGATATGTATTTATCCTAGATTTATTAATCCTATATTTAAGGGTAGTTTACTGAAGGAAAAAAAAAGAAAAATCTATTTTCTCTAAATTCGCTCAAACGATTTTTATTAAAATGTATATCTAGAGACTGTTTATTATTATCAACAAGATGGCAATTCTCATTTTCTTATGAAAATGATTTTAAGATTAAATTACATGGACGAAATTTTCCAATTTTCGTCATTTCTCCACAACTATTTGAAATATCAAATAACTTATCATTGTAAAGTTAGAGTACTATTAAAGATAAAAATCTTTAATTTGAAATTTATTTTTATAAAATCAATAGTATTTTACCTATAATCAATTATTATAAATACTTTTTGACTCAGTTCTTTGAAAATTAAATTTGATTTTTCTGCTGTTTGGTGGACAAATATATTTCTCTTTTCTCAATTTTTCTGTAACAGTGTTCCTAGTTTCTAATGCCATAGAGTAAGTAAGTAACAATGTAAATTATTTCATTTATGTCCTTTGGTGTAATGTTTCTACAACAATGTATAGACCTATTATATCGTTTTACAAACCTTACGAGTTTTTAGTAAACGCCTATTTTAAGAAAAAAGTGGGAGAAAGTCTGCGTGATGCACCGTACCTTTATTTTAGTTCGATCTTGTGAAAACCTATTATTAAAATTATTATTAGTATTATTATTATTAGTATTATTATTATTAGTATTATTATTATTATTATTATATTATTATTATTATTATTATTATTATTATTATTATTATTATTATTATTATACGTCATGTGGAGGGGAGAGGGGATAGGGGGTCGGCATTTATTTATGTTATTCAGAATACAACTGGGGTGAAAATTTAGGTCTCGCCTAGAGCACATGAAACTTTTGCACCAATCTTGTAAATTCACCAGTAAGACCGTGGCCTGCAATAGTGACCGTGGGGCCTAAGGAGTAAGGCTCGATTTTAAACTGGATTTACTGTGACGGAAAGGTCGAGCTTCGACTCTCGGACGGGTAAACTGGGGGTGGTTTTCCGCACCTGTTTAGTCACTGGTGTGTTCCCATCCTCTCTCCACGATACCACTGGTACATTTTCTATAACCAGCCTCGTTATCACGCCATCATTTCTTGTGTTAAAACGGTTTAAACTAGTATCCCGTCTTACCCCCAGGATAACACTTAACCTGAGTATAACCCGATTTTGGTTGGAAGAACAGTAGAGAAAATTCAAACCTACGGGGAACATTGATAACATTTTACAAAATATGTTTTTGTTATTTTATAGGTATTGATAATATATATCTTCTGACACCTTCATTTAGTCGGTAGCATGCCTATCTGGTGAGGTAAGGGTCCCGGGTTCGATTCCTGGCATGGCCAAGAGATGTATCATTGGTGAAATGCGGGTTTACCCTTTCACGGTGATGAATTAACGGCCGAGGGCTGGATGTTGTGTCTGTTCTAGATCTATTTAGTTTATAAGTCGTGTGCTGATATAATCAGTCGGTTCAAAACATGCACGTTCAAATAAATGAAATGATAATCTCTATCAAAAGTAACGGCTGCAGAAAACATGACTTGATGTATGAATATATTGAAATTGTTTTAGTAACTCCCAGATACTGTTCTTCCTACCTGTAGGTAGAACAGCTCAAACCGGACGTCACATTGTGGTGCGTTTTTATGCTCATGACAGACACACAAACTCTTCATTCTATTAATATAGACCCGCCTCGGTGGCGTAGTTGGCTAACGCGCTTGTCGTGTTGAGCTCGACCGCCGAGGACGGGGAGATCGAGGTTCGAATCTCGGTCGGGTGAACTGGGGGTGGTTTTTCCTAAATGGTTTTCCACTCTACCTCCACGCAAATGCGGGTTCACTTCCTCTAAATTCAACCCTCCCAATTCCTAATCCATTAGTGTAATTAGTACTTAAGCGTATAACCCGAACGGGTAGTAAGACGCGGTGCTAAATATTATTATTAATATTATTATTAATATAGATTTTTTTATATATAGCATATGGCATATTTGACCATGAGACACGCAGTAGCTAGTTCGGTCGCCGTGTATGTAGACTTTTAGCCGCTCTGCGCGGGCAGAACGTTGCCCAGGTTTTCCTTGGAGGTTTTCTACACGTCATACCTGCATTGAGATAACATAATGATAGTGATTATGAAGGTATGAAGCCAGTGAAAATCTTAAACCTTAAACCTAACTAACCAGATCATGGTGACCATATTAACAGTACCTTTATCGGGAAATATACTTATGATACCGCCGGGAATCAAACCCGGGACTTCTTGATCAGTAGCCAGGGGCTGCTGTCCACTATACCAAATGACAGCCATGAAGTGGTTGGATCAATTAATCCTATATCTTTGTTTTACTTTTGAAAAGGTATTTGGTCAAGGGAAGGAAGCTTATTAGTGATGATAGTCAATCGTGAATGATATCAATCTTAGTACATGGAGACTATTTCCTTGTACAAGGAACAGGCGGAGCATAGAATGTTGTTTCCCGTCACAATGTTGAGGATGTACAGAGTCATGAAGAAGATTACAATGGATGTGTACCGTCGTGAGCTATTGTGAAGGGTAGCAAGGTGTCGAAAAACCTGGGATAGAATCACAAATATCAGCTTTCACATACTGTCTCTGTAACATTATACTACTATAAAGCCACATGGCTGACTCACTCACTGGCATTAATGTTTACCCACTTCCATATGAGATAGACACTTGAAATTTGGCAAACTTATAGCCTGTATCCTGTAACCGACGGTAAAATTCCAAAAAGTTAAAATATTTAATTTTTAACCCCCGAAAAAAAATTCAAAATGGCGGAGCAACTTTTAAAGTCGGTGCGGTATATACATTACAATACAATACAATCAATACTGGTAACTGTAAGTTGTTACGTTCAAAACAACGCTGGAATTACCTTAGTTTGCATCCACTTGGAAAGATAATAATAATATTTAGCACCGCGTCTTACTACCCGTTCGGGTTATACGCTTAAGTACTAACTACGCTAATGGATTAGGAATTGGGAAGGTTGAATTTAGAGGAAGNCGAGATTCGAACCTCGATCTCCCCGTCCTCGGCGGTCAAGCTCAACACGACTAGCGCGTTAGCCAACTATGCCACCGAGGCGGGTCACTTGGAAAGAAAACTCACTGGGGGTTTCCCCAACGAGCAAAGCGAGTATCCTGTACAGAGACACCTCGAAAATCTATACTGTGGATAGTATGTATCACCAATCGGTAGGATATATAAAACCAACTTGTATAAATTGCGTTAATCAACCGGGGTGTAGATTTATTTAGTTTTTCTCTCAGACCCAAATTTACCCACTAGCCAGTCTCGGTCAAATTACCCTCACACCATCACGTCTTCTTCCCGCGTGTCCACTCGCGAGTACATAAACAAACATTTTTAAAAAAAAGTGATAGTAAAGAATATAACTTTAGTCGAGAAGGAAAGATTGTCCATTATTTTCCAAGTGATTTACATCCATCAACGTCCCTACGCAACAAGGAATAAAACTTAGCTCCCGAGATAAGGTATGAACTATTATCTGAATGTTGTCCGCGCAGACTCCATTACAAGCCAGTCTGACCACGTGTGGGTGGGTTGGGGACGTGCGAATATGTTATCAACGCATGAGACTCATTAACTTACCTCGTGTTCTTAACACAGACTAAAGTTGGTATTTAGATATGTGGCGAATCATTGCAGTTTTTTTTATAGCATAAACTGTTGGGTTCTGTGAAATAAAAGTATCACATCAATTACGTACAAGCCCTCTTCCCTTAGAGTTAGCTAATCTCCAATGTTTATAGGAAAGGGCTTTTAGAAAAACTGAACTTTTTTTTTACTGCCAATACCGATATCATTTTACTATTTTGTTAGTGTTATTTTATAGGTGTTTATATTATCTTTCTAAAGTTACCGCTACAAATAACATGACTTGACGTATGAATACGTGAAATTATATCTATAAACTTTTCTAGTCTTCAGTGAACTATAGCTAGCTTACCTTTCTTAGTTCCACTATGGGGAAATTATAAGATGAGTTTATAGTATAATCAATATAAATTGTTTGTGTAAAATGGCAAACAAAACCTAGAAATGTCAATTATTTTATTGGTCTTATATTAGTTTTTAATGAACGCAACATATTAAAACCAAGAACCACTTTTTAAACTTCATTAGTAATAGTAGTTTGGCTTCTGTAAATCTATGTTAATTTTACCCATTTTTACAGGTTTGGATAAGAGAGTATTAGAGGTTCTCCACGACTAAGAAGACATGAGTGTGAAAATTTGACTATTATTATTATTGACCCACAAAAACAATTTTTTTTCCTAATTTTAGTTAAATTTTCACAATCATTGTTATCAAATAATACATGGATGATAATATCCGCACAATTTGATATATTAAAATGTAGACTCATATGGAGCACTCACAAATTCTACTTCCTTTTTAAAATAAAAAGCACATAAATATGGACACTTGAGGATCTTTCGGATAAGAAGCCCATAAACATTTGGTGGTAATTACCACTTGTCTCATTAACATACTTATGATTATCTTAAAATTGAGTGGAAAGAAATGTTACTACCTTTACAAGCGATTCTGTCCACAAAATGCTATAACATCTTTGCCACCAAAATACGGAAAGGTGAGAGAAAAATAAATGAGTCTGAGAGAATGAGAATTAAGATTTCTACCATTAATTAAGAAGCTCGTTCGATTTGGGGACGGGGAGTGGAAAAGGTTATGGGTGCGGCCTCGTTTCCTTCCTAAAACTTGGAGCAGATAAGCATCAGAGCTGCCCTCTGTTGGTAACACACTGGCCTCGCCTAGTTCTTCAACTGAGCGATGCTATCACGCCAAATGCCACGTTTTATTAATTACCTCTGGATCGGAGAACTGTTAAAACTTTTAGTTCATGCAGCAAGGAACGACAAGAGATTAGCTGACCTGATCCTCAACTTGTGTTGCGATAAATCACGTGACATCTCAAGCTACGAAACTTTTAAATCAAGATTACAGATAGCGCGCAGAGCTAAAGTTGACTTGACTGACTAGAAAACCTCGCTAGTTCTAGACAGCGTTTTTTATTCTATTCTTTATCTCAATTTTACTTTTATATTTACAAAATGAATTCCTTTTTTTTCCCCAGAATTGCAAACAAACTTATAAAAGGAAATTGGAGGGAAAATACAACAAGGATACTTATCGGTATCATCGTTATGTATTGTTTAAAAACATCCAGCAAAACCAATTTTTGTTTTGTCAGTAATATCACATTGTAAATCAATTTTACCTCTCCATATAAAAACAGGTTTTCCTGACGCGCGAAGACAGATGAAAGAAAATAGCGTTCTGTCGAGTACGCTACAACTTGTTGAACATAACCAAGTCAGTGTGCAATATTATACTCTAAGCTAAGATATTGAAAACAAAACTTAAGAAGACGTTCGTAAAGAGATACACGTAACATTTAATCCTTTACTAAGGTTCACAATGTATATTTTTCACTGCGCCCACAAACTAAAATAAAACATAGTTGTAGCTTGATTTTTAATGAGCCAACCAACACCTTTATGCTAACATCACAAAATGTGAGGAAACCAGATCTAAAAGATTGTAGCAGCACAGGGCAATTATTAGAAACAAACTGTCACACAAATCGTGTGCCTGTTCATTGAAGGAAATACTGCCGTTCATAATTATATATAAACGTATTCAGTAGATATAGAGCACTGAGACTATCAGCATTCACCGTCATATCAGCTCATTATATAGAGGGTAATTCCAACAGCAGTTATCAATTTCTCAATCACTAATCACACGGCATAATGACCGATTGGGTTCAGCACTAGTGTTTGAAGGCTGAGTATCCTGGTTGTCCATATTTGGCATCGTCTTTCGTATCACAGAAATGTAGTTATTAATTTTATCGAACTTTTATAATATGAAAAACATGTTGAGTAAGCTTCCTTCCTATATCAGCACTTATCACGCCAAAGTCATATTAATGTCCGTAAAGATAGCAGAATATTTTCAGAACTATAATAATTGTTCACGATGTAGTGATTTTGTTACCATTCAGTTATAGCTATTTAGCGATTTGACTTGAGAAATATGCTTTGACTCGGAATATCTGGACTGAACAATATGGTATGTAGCTCATTTACCAAAATGGGATCTATTTTACATTTATTTAGCCCTGGAAATTTTAAATCTTTAAGTTAAAGCATTTTTATAACGTAATTTTGAATCAAAATGACTATTTTCCTCAATGTAATAATTATACTACGCATCTTATCATTAATGTAAAAATTGACAGGAATATAAACTCTAAATTCAACAAATTTAATAATGTGGATCAAAGATTCCAGTAAAAGTTTCGATCCAATTATTCTAAGTAGAGAAGCCTACATCTAATTGATCGTGGCAACATTGTTAGATTCCCAATACTTGCAAACAAATGGTTGTTATAAAGACGGAATAGTCTTATCTTTCTTGCGCCCTTTGTCAAGTGACTCAGCAAACTCCGCGAGTAGTCTGTAATTTGTTGCGACCCCTAATTACGCTGTCAACGCGTTAAGGTTCAACCTTCTTTCTAGTTGAAGACTATATGAAGGGGGTGAGAAATTCCCCCATGCACCCTGTTTACCGAGGTAGCGACACAAATTGCATCGCAGCCTTCTTGGCCTGCTCCCTCCAATTTACTACCACGTCCAACAAAAAACAATATTTTACTCGCTTATACCAACTGTGAAACTGCCGTAATCACATTAATTCATCTTTCCGTTTGATGTCGTCTTCCAACGGGCTGCTAAAAACAGCAAATCATATTTAAAAGGCTTAACTAAGTTACCAGCGAAAAATAAAACCATTTTTATATTTCCTTTCAATTTTTATTGATTTTTGAGTGACAAAATATATTATTAAAAAAACTCTAAATTAGATAGGATATCCTATTTTTTAGGTGGTAAATTTATTATCTGTAAATTGAGCTTTGTAAAACTATGTCTCATCAAGCTTGTGAAGATATTAAAATAATGTTGTCTAAATGTGTTACATACTGGGAAAATATGTTCATATGACTTAGAGCCCCCATTTTAATATACCATGTGAAATTTCCACCAAACTTTCCAAATCCGGGAACGTTCCTCGAGATAGCAATGGTGCTTTAAGTTAAGTTCTAGTTTGAATCCATCTGGGTACGTTTTTTAAATATATTTTAGCTTAGGTGAATATATGATGGCACTTAATATGAAAATATTTTGTATAGTAGTACTATATGAAACCAGAATATATATTTTTTTGAGCTTGATCATATTACTGTATAATCATGTATCTGGGTTGTCGACATTTAACCACCCTAATGGTGAGAGATAAGGAATGTATAGTTTAAAGTAAATTGAATAACATGTTATCATTTTTACCACACAGTAATATATATTTGTATTTTCTTAAAAGTCCTTATTAAAATCATATCAAAAGTGCAGCTAGTTAATCATTTTGTCTGTTTCTATCTTGTTTGTTAAAAAATATGTTGAAACATGTAGATTATGTTTAAAAGTACAATATACAAATAGTCTGGATATGAACCTGTCCCCCCCCCAGATAAAAAACCTTGGCCATGATATTACAGTGCAAACCTTCAGCGCAAAAAATATATATATTTTTATTTATTTCGGAAGTCACTCTTATTCCCTTGTTCGATTGGGGTTTACTTAATATATTATCACTATTCACATATTTATTTATATTTTTTAAACTAATCTAAGGTTGAAAGGTTTCCCATACTGATACATTTTTTATCACAAGAACCATGCTTGCACAAGAGATTGCGGAATGTTGGCTGTGTTCTAATCTGTTATATTTCAACTACCAATTGGAAGTTTAGATACCTTTAGATACAGATTTTTTCAGTTGTAATTTCACTACTTCCAAGAAGTGTCGGAAAATTTCACTGACTGAATAATTAAGTTGGTTTTTCAACTAATATATAGAAATTTTCAAAAGTTACATTAAAATAATTAATACTTACGTTTGTATTTCCACTACTATCTAAAAATGTTTCACTGAAGTAAATATTTCAGAATATTTCAATTTGTATTTAAACTATTATATATAAATCTAGGAAATTTCCAATGAAATTAATAGTTCAGTTTGTATTTAACTACTATCTAGAAATCCTGAAAAATTAATTTGAC
Organism: Timema genevievae; assembly: GCA_902155825.1. Lineage (NCBI taxonomy): Eukaryota > Metazoa > Arthropoda > Insecta > Phasmatodea > Timematidae > Timema > Timema genevievae. Next base: position 77,153 of record CABFWO010000558.1, read on the forward strand.
AATCCT
>CABFWO010000558.1:77397-101782 GCA_902155825.1 Timema genevievae
AGGGGGGTCGAGGGGAATAGACACTACAAAATTTTAAAGGTAGTAAAAAGTTAACAAAAGAGCGTTGAAAATGATAATGGGAGGGAAACTAACAAAGTGGGTCGGCGGTTAAGGGGGGTGGGAGGGTGTTATTGAGGGAGTCCTTGGCAAGCCGGGAGATGTTATCGCTATATAATCAGTTTATTTGCTTTGGTACCTTCTTGTACGTAAAGGTGGGTAGGTAGGTAAACTGCTGCTCGAGTGTGAAGACGAGAGAGGAAATAAAAAACAAATACAAAGCGTTCTAATGTGACGTCCCGGCTTGTTTAAACACTATCATTAGTCCAAAATGTCTTGTTGCGGGTAAGAGTGCCCTTGTATTTACTTGTCGAATTATAGCTCGCCACAACAAAGAATTAGATAAATACACCTTGTTAATGGCGTTGTTTTCTTGCCGTTTAAAGGCCTTCACAAAGACGTATCGATAAACGGATCCTGGTAAATGCTCCAATTATTTTAAAAAATCTAATAAGGAGATGTGTTCCTCTCCATGACCTTAATGTGGAATGACTGATTTCGAGGCTAAAATGTGTATGAGTTTCACTGAAAATATACCAATGTTATGTTGACATTTCGCATAAACGAATCTTATCATATTAAAACAAAATTCTGAGATAAAGTCAAAACTTACGGCTTTAAGAAAGACTAGTTGATTAATATATTGTATTTTTATAAATGCTCTAAATTAAATATTATCAGATTAATTTAAACTAATAGTAGCTTAAGCCCACCATAACTTAATGAAATATGTTTATCAGTTACATTACATGCCAGTCAACTCTGTGATACAGTCAGCTAGAAGTCGTAAATTTATACGATCACTATTACACGTGGATCATTTCTGATTAAACATTAATGAAGATAAAGAGTCAAAAGTTCCTAATAATGAACGTTTTGGAAATGTTAAATGATACTTGGATAAAAACTGCACTGAAAAGGTCATTTTTGATATGTTATCATGCAGTTTTTGTCAAGTGGTGTAAATTTGCATGTCTATTGCCAAACTATGTTTAATGTTTATTCCAACTATGCCGAATAACTAGTACTAATTAATAGTTGGTTAAATTTCAGTAAAAGGATAGGTCTATAACAAATAAAAAGTTATCTCAGTACTAATAAAATGTAACTTTTTTTTTTTTTAGACGATGGTAGGATATGTCAAAAGTAACTACTGCGGGACATTTTATTTGACGTTTGAATATAAAATAATCAATTTAGTAATTTGTGTAACTTCTTAAAGTGATTTTAATATTTCTCAAGAACATAGGAAGACACTCGATCGGAAAGAAAAAAAAGAGTTTCGGATTAATTTTTGAGAAATAAACTTTAACATTGAGCATTGAGAAAAACATAATATGGCAGATAGTTCTGAATGACCGTAAACGAAATTTGTGTACGGTAACATACTGTGGTTATATACAGTTCTAAACTTTTCCTATTAGTCGGGACTCATATAAATGTTACGCTTTGATTTTTGATAAAAAAAAACAGATTATTGGAACCCAGACCACTCGTCTTCTAACATCAATGAGAGCAGTTATTTACCCAGGGTTGCCAATATTTTCTTATTACCAAATTCACTTTGTTTTCCAGGTTTTCTAGAAATAATTCTCATTCTTACAGGCAGCTTGGATTGAAGAAAAGAATAATAAAATTTAATTTTTCATCAAACTGACGAAGTATGAAGTTGTCTAACCTATGTTTAATACCGGTTGATTCAATATTGATGGGAAATACGTCTTCTGTCACTTCACAGCCCGTTTAAGGAGTAATAAGACAGGTTTTAATCAACTTGTTTCATTCTTTGTTACCATTTTTTTTATCCACCCAAATACCTACTATTTTCAGTTAAATGTCCCAAATTAACAAATATTCCAGTTTCTTTTTATAAGTTTTGCAAAATTCCCCATGGTTTTATCAGACAGAATAAATTCCTTATATTTTACCAGTTCTTCCAGTTTCCCAGGTGCGTGACAGCCCTAGTACCTTTCTTATAGCCCAGTATTGGTATTTGGAAAATACTATTGTAACGACTTAGTATATGTGAGCTTATATTTCTATGTCTTGGACCACAAAAATTATAATGCACAATTTTAATAAGTGTATATTTAATTATAAATATTCAATGATTTCAAATCATTACAGTTCACAAGTTTTAACTTATTATTATTATTATTATCATTATTATTATTAGCACTGCGTCTTACTACCCGTTCGGGTTATAAGCACTTAATCTAATGTGTAATGGTAGGGTGATTTTGAGATGAAAATGGAGGACCTACAGTTTAACGTGGGATCCGAACCACGGCGGAGGCCTGGCATTCCACACATTCACAAGTTTTGATTAATACACGTATTGTCAGAGGTGAAGGAAAGGTTTGGCAATCAGATAAATCTGTGCCGGGACCGAGTATTGAACTCCGGACCCTTACCACACAAGTCTGACACCTTACCTAGTCCACCAGGCCCTGACCACCAGGTCACCTACTATAACTTATAAGAAGTCAAACTTGCCACTTTATGTTTTTCCCGTACCATTGTTAAGTCAAAGTAATTAATATTTGGGGCTGAAATTTAGTATAACTATACATTCATATGAGTTGTATAGAATGAAATATTTATAATAGTAGTTATATAGATATTTTAATTAAATATTCATATTTTTAATAAATATTAATATAATGAATATTATAATGAAATATCTATATTAATGATAATATAAATAAATCATTTTATTACTTATAATGCGGCACTCTTACCTTGACGTATTACACTATGGCTCTGGCATATAAGCTGCACCATAGTATAACCGTGCAAGGTAAGTAAAGGTATAAAAATCAAACACTGCACAACCTTCTCATATTAGAATGCATTTGGTTAACATGAGAGAAACCAAATTTCTCATTCTTGTTTTAGTGTTTGGGTACACACTTAATATCTTTAGCCAAGAATTTAAAATCCCATGCAGATTTTTCCATTTTTTAATTATATTCCCCAATATTTTACGGTTTTTTAGTATTTTCACTGTTTTATCTGCCTGTAGTTGATGTTACATATTAGTAAACAAAACAAAACTTAGTTTACGTGTGCGTTGTCCTTTCTTAAGCCAGTTTCTAAGTCAAATGAAGAAATAAACAAATGTTAAGAAAGTATCATTCAATTTCGCAATATTCTAAATTAAAAGGTCTCCTTAAATTTAGTGTAGGCTAGCTAGCTCTGACATAATATTATGGAACCTGATAATTGCACATAAATTTAAAAAAGAGGGTGATGATAAAATCTTCATAATTAATACAGATTTGCAATTTTGGTTAGTTACCTATTACTTATAGGACAATTATTTTATTTTTTTTAGTTTACGGACTAAAACTTATTTTAATATGTACCAATAAATATTACGGCAAAGTAAATTAAATCCCAACATTTCATTTTGAACCCAGTTGAAAAATCCCCCCTAACCCCTCTCACCAAACACACACACACACACACACATACAAATAAACATGTGGTACGTAGATCTTAAGAAATGATAAAAACTAAAATGCAAATACTTTCCTGTAGGATAAAATAATAATGTTACATTATTCATTCCAAGGCGTTTCGCTATTTAAAAAAAAACATTTAAAAGTACAATCCATACATCACAAGTAACCTTATCATAACTTTAGGGAACAATAAGCCTTTAAATAAAACTTCATAAATTAAATTACTTGCAAGATATCAAAGAGAATCAACAGCGTACCATGTGATTAATAATTATATTCAAGCGGTGGTCTATGAATTGCATAATTATTATGTTTATTGTACGTACGCGTCATAGTAAAATGTTAGATTTTTAGACTTATGTTTGGAACTCAACTTCTGTCTTATAATATATACTTTCTCCAAATTAAAAAAAAAAAAAATTTAAATCCATTACCGTTTCCAGACTGTTGCCTGGGTCAGATTTTTATTCAATCTATATAATTATTTCTCACTACCGGCTTGCTAGGCCTGTCATAGCTTCATATACCTTACAATCTATCTTAAGGCTAGGACAGCCACAACATCATCCAGTCCCCAGTCGTTAATTCATCACTGTGAAAGGGTAAACCCACATTTCACCGATGATACATTTTTCGGCCATCCCGGGAATCGAATCCGAGACCCTTAACTCTGTAGACAGACACGCTACCGACTGAGCTAAGGAGTTAATATAAATAAATTGTCAGTAAATTATATCTAAAAAAGTTAAAAAAAAAGTATTCCTACATTTTGTTACTCATATTAAATTTATTCCGATATAAATTAATAACAAAAATTGTAAAAGCATTTTTTTTTACTCAACTTTGCTAAAATAAGTAATCTCTAGGCCAGCGGTCAGAAATCAGTTTTGTTTGCGGGCCGTATGACCATATACATATTTCGTGGGCCACCTGTACTACAAACTATTAGTAAGGCCCGATTCCTACCTTTTTACCCACATCCACAAGGATCCGTTTGAGTTGTATTTTCCTTGGTTTTAAGGATTTAAATTCACGAACAAAATTAAGGTTGAGTTAATTTTAAAAAGGCAGCAGTTTTGCTTTAACTCAGCTATTCCATTACTTGAAAATGTTCGAGATATCGTGTTGGTCCATGTTGACTATGTTCGGGTCTACAGAATATGCCTGCGAAGCGGTATTCTCAGAAATTAACAGAAAGCATCAATACAAACCTCCGCAACAAGTTGATCAAAGAGCACTTGAAGGACTCGTTACAAACTGCCTGTACCACCATAGCTCCCAACTTTCGCAAAATATCGGAAACAGAGAAGATTCATTTTTATGATTAGATTTTTTTTATCACCCCGTCTTACTACCCGTTCGGGTTATACGCTTTTCATTAGATTTAAATGTGTACTTAATATGTATATCAATTATTACTTATAAATAATTATGTTTATAAATGAGTCTGCCTTTTAATAATATAGTAGTTTTCTTCGTTCAGATAGGTACTTTAGACTTTTGACAGACATACAGTTCTTCTTCTGGTCATTGGAGCCAGAAATTAGAGCTTCGTGGGCCGGATCATACACAATTTTTGAAAATAATCTTTAGAGCCATTTTTAAAAGGTTTTAATTTGCAAAAATCAACCATCAGTACATTACCCTTAATCGTTATTAATTTCTGACAGTTTTAGAGTTCTAAAAATAGTTTCAAATGTATTATCTGGCGAATATTAACCGTCACTTTGACAATTATTGAAGAAACATTTCCATAAGTTATCAAAGTTATCAAAACATATTTGCTAGAAGGAGGAATACTGCAATGATTTTAGTAAATTTTAGACTTTCAGAAAAGGCTAAAATTACCGTGAACATACTGGAACGAGAGTTAAGCTAAGTATTTTTACATACTTTATAAATAACTTATTTTTGTCAACATAATTTAAATATTACTTTTAGTATATACGTTTAGTAAAGTTTTCTTTACAAATTTATTATTCGTCAAAATAATAGAGGCATTTAAACATGGAATTATAAATTGATAGAAAAAGTAATTTATAAATTGAGATTACGTTGTGTATCAAATCAATTTAAAAGTATTTAATAAACAATATTTGATTTATTTTTGTCATAAAAACTAAATAAATACAAACCTTAATTTGCGTACCCATCCAACCCACCTTACACGTTGATTGAAGCTAATCGGGTGACATCTAAAGAAAAATCCCATGCAAGCACAATAACTCTTTTCCTTCAACCCCCTGGAATCGAATCACGTACTCTATATACTAGTGGTCAACTGCTCTAACCACTCAGCCAAAGGAAATAGCAACAGCTGTAAGTGTTGATTGTAGTGCAATGCCACTGGAACCACAAATCAAACAGAACGAGAATGGGAATGCTAGATTTTCTCGTCATATATGTTGAATGAAGGTATGTAAATGGAATCAGTGTGATTTGTGGGTCAATCAGGTGTAGTGGCCCGCACTTCCCCCCCTGTTTGTCAGTGGTCACGTCACCTTGTTGAGTGACAGGACCATCGTGGTCCCAGTAAAGGGGGAAGAGACATGGATTAACTAAGAGGGGATGAGGCACTGTCAGTATCTGCATCATTTCTCGGGTCGTGGCTTTGGGGGAATAGACATGGACTAGAGAGGAGAAGATGGGGAACTGTCAATATTTGCAGCAGTTCTAGACTCGTGGCTTTGGGGGAATAGACATGGACTAAAGAGAAGAATATGAGGCACTGTCAATATGTGCAACAGTTCTCGGGTCGTGGCTCTGGTATAGGGGAAGAGACATGGACTAAAGAGGAGAATATAGGGAACTGTCAATATTTGCAGCAGTTCTAGACTCGTGGCTTTGGTAGAGGAGGAAGAGTCATGGGATGACGAGGATGGAATGTGGCAGCATTTATCGGGTAGTGACGACAAAAGTTTACAAGCCTCCAGGAATTTCATATAAAAAATCTTGGTATAAAGTAATGTGAGGGTCACATGAAAACACCTCATTTTTAACGCTCTAATATTAATAATGAATTAGTATACAAGTCTAAGAACATTACTGTTAAGTTAACGCACCAGCATTCGTTTGGTGAATAGACGGGAAGCACAATTTTGTCTAGAAAAAAAGCATGTTATGTGAACCTAACAAATCATCAAGGGTCATAGAAAACGTGTTATGTTTAAAACCATGACCATTAACATCTTAGTTACCCACTTCGGTGGCCACATGGTCTAAGGCATCCTTCCCACGAGACTAGGCTGCTGATTATGGGGAGATCGGGGTTTGAATCCCGGTCGGGTGTACTAAGGGTGATTTATTCTAAACTTTTCTACTCTCCTTCCAAGTAAATTCGGGTACACTTATTCTAAATTCAACCTTCCTCATCCCTAGCACATTACTAACGTAATTTTTACCCTATGTGTGTAACCTGAACAAGAGGCGAGGAAAAAAAAATCTTAGTTTAAGGGAGAAGGACGAGGCTGGTAAATTGGAGGATATGACTTTACATTTAAGTGGGTAGAGGATGGGAAATCCAGTTATGGATCACATGATTGCGTAAGACCAACCCTAGTGCAATCCGTCGCTATCCAATCACGGACGAACCAGTCAAATGCGTCCAACACACTGTTCGTGATGTCAACACTGCCAGTGTAATCTAATTATAAATTTATGATAAAGTGATTGGATTGTTACTAAAAATAACTTAACAAACTAAATCTAGGGGATACTTTTGCTTACGATTGCTTTTCTTCTGTCTTTTTGCACCGTGTCCTACAATCCAACCAGGCTACCATTATTTTTAAATTACAATAATAGAGGTTTGAAGGTGTAATTTAGAAGGAATGTACCTACATTTGCGTGGGATATTAATGGGAAACTAATATTTATTTATTTTAGCACCGTGTCTTAACTACCAGTTCAGGCTATACGCCTACGTAGAAATTACTCAAATTTATTAGTGATGAGAAAGGTTAAATCTAGAGGGAGTGTACCCATATTTGCGTGGAGGGTGAGTGGAAAACAATTTAGGAAAAACCTGCTCCATACACCGAACCGGGATCAAACCTATATCTCCCTGTCATCGGCAGTCCGAATGGGAAATAATTTAGGGAAAAACACCCTCAGAGCACCCAGCCGGGATTAATACTACGCCTTTTCCGTCACCGGAAATCTAGACTAAACGAGCTTGACGTTTAGTCCGCTGTGCCTATCCATCTTCATGTGTCAACAGTCTAAATAATTCTAAAAATAAATAGGCTACAACTAGAGATGTGAGACGGAGAATTTTCCCTATTTTTTTCCGGAAAAATTTCAATTATTATTTCTGTAAAATAGTTTCAACTGATTAAATGGAACTACATCCCAAACGTCAACGTTTATACTTAAGATTAGTTTCTCTTGAGGACGTTAACATCAGAAACATCATCAAACAAGCTTAGGTTGCCGCATAGTCTAACGCGCTACTCTCGCAGTAGACCTGACTGCCGATGACAAGGAGATCGATGTTCAAAACTAGCTGGTTTTTCCTAAATAGTTTTCCAATCTAACGGGTGCAATTCCTCTAAATTCAACCTTCCTCATCCCTAACACATTAGCGTAATTAGTACATCGGCGTATAACCCGAACGGTTAGTAAGACGCGGTGCTAAAAAAAAAAGTAGTAAATAAACAAATTAATGCGAGCCTTTGTCGACTCGTTATGTTAATAAATCATATTTCAATTTTTTATCATAAATAGGTTAGCTAAAATAATTTTAAGGTTAGTCCGATATTTGTGTCCTTCCCCCTCCCCCTATCCTCCGTGCTTCCTAACTTCCCCTTTCCCCTTCTATAACCCACTCGTCTCTTAACACACTACATTTTAAAGTATAATAGGCTCTAGGTGCCACCTCTACAATTTAACTCCTCCACCGCAAGCTACCACTGGGGAAAATTTTCCTATTCATAATTTCCCGGAAAATCTTCATCTCTATCAACAACCATGACTGCTTCAATCCTAAAATATAAAAGGTTGACCCAAGTGGATGAACCATCTTACCCTCGTTTATCCTAGACGCGGGGGAGAGGGGGTGATGGTGTGGGGGGGGGTATGAAGCTACGGCTATGAGAAGGGTGTAGGGGTGCACAGATAGCTGAATCAGATTAAGGGATGAGAGAGAGAGAAAAGAAAAGGGGAGTAAAATCAACATTCGTAGCGGGTTACAAGTTCTTTAACCCCAGTGTGTGATATTTTATATTTTAACTAAAATAGTATCGACATAAACAAGTGAAATGTTACAAAATGATATTGTTTGTTTCCTTAGTTTTGGGGAAATTCCATCACTAAAATCACCGTCGGATAAAAGTGAACGTGTATACCGTATACATGCTAAATAAAATGTACGCGATGACTATCTAAATAAATAAGTGGTACAAAACTATCGTGAATTATGCAAATTACTAAGTCATTTGTAAGGCTTGGTAAATTATTTACTTTAGGAGCTACCCTAAAACGGGTTGTGACAATTATTAACACAACAATATATTTTTGTTTTAGTTAAGTAGAATACAGCAGTTTATTAAATACTTCAGTAAATAAGATAGCTCCTAAAATAACGAATTTATTAAGGCTTATAATGGAGTGAACAATTTATGGACATCCTATACTTTCTCGTGTAATTTAATCTAGTTAGATATTTTTTTTCTTTTAAAAATTGACTATCGGTAAACTACCCTGAAATAAATCTTCCTCATAAAACCAATTAATAATTTAAATAAGCATATGAAATACTATTATTATATCAGATTTGAATAAAAATGTTCAATTGTGCATGGTCAATACATTCCCAAAATTTCAACGCTTCTATACATTCTTAAAGTTTCATTCTTTTTTGATAAAACTTTAAGAAACTTAGTTGAATATTTTATTTGACTCTATTATTAACTTTATTTGACCCGCTTCAGCGGCCACATGGTCTAAGGCGCTAATCTCGCGGTAGACTAGACTGCCGATGATGGTAAATTCGTGGTTCGAACCCGGTCGGATGTGCTGAGGGTGGTTTTCCCTAAATGTTTTCTCTCTCTCTCTCTCTCTCTCTCTTTCCACGCATGTGCAGGTACACTTTCTTTAAATTCAACCTTCCTCATCCCTATACCGCTAGCGTAATTAGTAGCATATAATTATAAGCGTACAACCCGGATGGGCAGTAAGAAGTTGTGCTAAAAAACCTTTATTTGTCCACACATATAATGTAAATGTGTATCTCCCACAGTTTAAATTATCCCATACATTATGATATTTCAAGTTTAACAACAACACAAAATGTAAATATTTCGCAACTTAGTCAATAAAGGTCGCGGATCTGATTTTGAGTATAAATACAAGCTCGAGAGAAATTTAAGCAAAATTATTTCAAAATATAGGTGTTCTAAAATAAACAAACCAGTCACATATGTAAATAATATATATATATATATATTCGCCTCGTTAATTCCTCAAGCACTTTATTATCCTCGATAGGGAGAAAAAGTTCTCTTTGTTATTTTTAATTTTCACAAAGCATATTACAATAGACACTTTAAAAGGTGAATTTTAAAATAATAATAAATTCCAAATAAGGGTCAAAAACTGTCCATAGGGGTCAGGTTCACCCACTTCCCACCTTTCTACACCCTTGTTTTTTTACAAGAAACAAATACTAGAAACAATGGCTGTGATAAGATCATTTTATTGTTCGAATGAGGCCTTAGTCGCTGGCCGGAGAGTCAAAAAGTAATTCAATTCAATCGCGAGTGCCATGTTCGGATCCGGGATGGCGTTGATGGTGCATTGGAGAATGGGTGAAGAACAGGTGAGGTACATACAATCGACTTAGAAGTTCAAGATAAGTTTGAGTCAAAGCATAGCAGACTCCATTCGCTTTAAAGGCCGATTCACACAGAACGCTAAGCTAAGCTATGCTGTAAGAATCAAATAGCTGAAGCTATTATTTATGCTTTTTAGTGAGGAATTCTCCATCTAGATATCATATTCTGAAAAATGACACCTTAATAATTGTACAAGTGGCAGCAATAAGCCAACTACCGAGTCGAAGGTGGCTGCGTTATCTGATAGCTCGTGATATTAATAAAATCACACATTTGTAGCCGACGATTTCCGCACGTCCATCATAGACTCTGCCTTAAAATATGAGTGAAGAATGACCCTGGGCACGGGACGAATCCTGGATAGCTCAGTGGTTAGAGCATTGGTGCACTAAGCCAAAGGTCCCGGGTTCGATTCCCGTGTCCAGGTGTCATTTTTCAATTTTCAGAATAAGCTATACTGTGCTAAGGTTTCGTCAGTTTGGTTTAACACTCATTGCTAAGCTAAGCTATGGTTGCTCTTTTCTCTCTTGAATTCACTGTGGGTTTTTTTCTGGTTTGCTCCAGTTATGGCGTTCCCCAAAATGTATTGTTTATGAGCTTAGATAATAGTATTGAATACTGAGGAAGAAGAGTTGCTGCTTTTAGCAGATTTTTGGAAGAGGAAGAAAATGTAGGATGTGCGGGTTTCGCTTGTTCAATCAACAGTTCCATTTTAATATAAAAACACTTATTAAATATAAAACCTGGATAGAATATTACTTAAATACACTTGAAACAAACTGAAAACAAAATTTCAACACTTCTTTGAATATTTTCACCAAACCAGCACCGAGTCTGTTCAACACGGAGCCCAAGCTGCGTTTCGCGGATGCGCGAAGTAAGATGGCTCAAGATGGGAGATGGAAAAAATTTCCCGGCCATCAATCGGAAAAAACATAGCGCGGCAAGGCATTGCTTAGCTTAGCTTTATGTGTGAGCCAACACATTTAAATATATGGTCCACTATTTTTCTCAACAGTTGGCGAAGCAAATCTTATCTTAGCTTTCAATATGAACCGGCCTTAAGGGCCTGTTCAATAATTACTATAATAGTTGTAGAACTAATAATACAAATCACAGTCATATAAGATAGGAGGAACCATAATTCAGTCTGGTGGAGAGCTTTATAAACCCAACAAAACAAAGTAATACTATTCCAGTTTATAAGAAGCTTTCTGAAAAATAATGGTCGGATAAATGAAAGATATTCGTGATTTGAAAGCTGAAGAGAAACAGACATCTTCATTGAGTTTAAGGAAGGGTTGAATCGGGAAATGGAGGGGGGGGGAAGGAGAGGAGAGATAAAAAGAGAGACGTGGTATAAAAAAAGGGGGGGAAGGAGGAGGGGGTCCAGCAAGAAGTTTTAATCTATTACTGTGCCTCCATCAACCCAAGTGAGATAAAATAAAAACATGCCACACTAAGTATATAACTGGCGTGCATGCAGACGTTAAGATGTTGATAACATAAGTAGACAGCTCCTCGACTCAATGGTGGATGCTTGGAAAGGCACCACCACCAGTTAAATAATAAAAACTGTTAATGTGTAATAATACCACTCAACTAAGACGGGTACAGTCGCTGAAAAGTACGTAGATATTTACAAGTATGCTAGAAGCTTTTACTGCAAATATAATTTCATGTGGTTCGTTTTAGTTTTGTTTTTTTCTCTCCTTTCAATTACAGTTTCAAAGTTTAATTGTTTTAGTTGTTTATGGTTCGTACACTAGCCACGAGGAGAACTCCAAATTTTGAAACTTGCTTCGCTACAGTCTAGTGGCAGGTTTAACGACGCCGCTTACCTCATCCTGTGGAGGTAAGTCGAGATCGGATTGATTGTCCCTGGTAATGTGGTAATGTATATTACTCAGCGAGTTGTCGACCTGTAAGAGTCTAGTTAAAAAGTATCATTACTAAAATGATTAGAAAACTTGAGTATCGAAATATTAAAATATATTTCTTTAAAAATATAATTTTTCTGTAGATGTGATTTTTTTATATATAAATTAGTTAAGCTATAAAAAAATGGAGTATTGTAAATCTTCCTCAAAGCAAGATAAGTAAAAGTTCGTCGATCCATAGCACATATATCTGTTTAAAATAGGTAAACAAATAAAGTGTTTGTTTTTTTACAAAATTTGATTCAATGCTGTGTTAGAGCAAACAGTGATAGTATAAGTGCTGTGCGTATGAAGAATCGGAAGAGGGCTATCAGAAGGTAAACAAACAGCTTAGCATTATTAAGCAGTTATAGTGAAGGAAGGTAACGCTCATGTTCCAAAAGTTAGGGGAAGAAAATATAAACAGCCTAACGAAGTGGCAATCTCATTTACGATCCGTCATCATGATGGGAAGTAACGCTCAGATACAAAGCTATGGGAAGAAATGGAGTGTCAAGTGGTAGTAAGCAAGCTACCTAGATGGTGAACTACTCGATAGTCTTGCCGATACGTAAGGGAAGGAATTGTTCAGGTTCCAATAGTTGGGAAGGGGAATTCCAAGACTTGTTGACTTGATAGGTTATCAAAAAAACCATGTCTAAGGCCATCAAGTAGTTGACAGCATCTTCAGCAAAGTCACTAAGGATGGAAGGAATAGGGAAATAAAAATAAAACGCACCGGACTCAACCCAAGGGGGTAGGAGATAAACTCTTGTATGAGAACCTTCCTCAGTGATATAGGTTGGGATAAAAGCCCCGTCTCTGAAATATATCCAGAAATGTCTGCCGTTATTCAGTAATACTATTCAAACATACAGCTAAGTATCTCAGTTAATCTTAACAATTCCTGAAAATTCTTAAAGGAACTTTAAACTAGGGAGGGGAAAACTAAACACAAAAATATAATTGGAAAAGGTGTCCTGGAAAAGAGGTTCGATATGAAGTGCATTAACTGAAAGCTTCCCTTCTCTACTAAGTGAGCTATCCAGATAATTTCATACAGCAATGGTTCAGATGAATTATCTTCATGCGTCGGAAGAGCAGTGGTAGCTTAGCTTAAGGTGGGGACGGTGAAGACGCGATAAAAGGGCAGTGTTTTCGCAGTTTTTATGGCAACACATTTTTTTGGTCAAAAGAAATCAAATATTGATTCAGTACAAACATAAAGTTTAGTTTTCTTCACATGATGACCTTAACTGTTCTTGAATATCTGTCAAGGATGTCCTGGAAATTTGACAACCTTTTTCTCTTCATTTATAAAAAAAAAAAATCTCATCTAATGCCACTATTATTATGAGAGATATTCGAGAACTGTTGAGGTCACTATTTGAAAAAAATTAAACTCTATGTTCGTATAGAAGCAATATTTTATTTATTTTTGACAAAAAAAAAATTCTATAAAAGCTGCAAAAATACTGGCCTCTATTCCCTACATCTGCACTTCAAGGAATATAATATATACCAGCCTATAAAAAGATATGTCAGCCAACTGATATATTTAATAGAACCAGTTTAAGGTTGACGGTATTGCGAGCTAAAGTCCGTATCTCGGTAATTTTTATGACAAAATATTGTTGTGTACAAAGTAAATAAATTATCACTTCGGTAGCTATGTTTAGTTTACTTTCCTACATATAATCTCAACAGTTCTTGATTTCCTCTCATAAAAAATGCGACATTTTATCGGAACCCTTTTTTCTTTATTTAAAAAGTGATGTTCAAATGTCGCAATAATTACTGTGTGACAGTAATTTGTTTTAATACTCAACTAAACATTGCTATTGAAGCAATATTTTACTAACTTTGGTTAAAAAATCTATCTTTCTATAAAAAATACCCAAATATGACACACCTTAAAAATATCTATATTAGCCAGTACAAATTACAAGTGGTTTGAAATTATTTTTAATTTTTACACAATCCTAGCTAAATAATTGCGGCTCTAGTTATAGGATTAATCTGTTGCTTTTTAAAAGTCAGGTTTTACACATATCGAACAACCGTGTGGAGAAACGCGTTGAATCTGTCGACAACACACGTCTTGAACACACCGGTTTATTACAAAGCTCGAATCCTTCAAGTGCGGTTAGTTGGCCTTGTGACGTCACTCAAGGTCCACTTCTGTCAACAAAATAAAATAACTGTCTCATAGTGTCAGGTTACCGTTTCCGTGTCATCAGTGACAAGGAGGTCGATTGCTTGGTTCAGGGACCTTGGTTTGGTCTCGAGCAGATAATAGGCCTATCATTATTTTTTGGAGAACTTAAAGTGCACATAGCCAGTAAAGTTAAGTGTGTTTAGTGGCGTTGATTCTGAAGAAGGAGGCCGGAATTCTATCTTCACCTGGGACAAGTGAGAATGGAGCTTTTTTTTTCTTCTAAATTTTGTTTTTTCATTCTCCTTCCAGATAAATGATTGTGAATTTAATTTGCATTATTATTTAATAACAATGGTGGTGTATGGATGAGAAAGGTAGAATGTATAGGAAAATTACCCCGCACTTTCATGGAGAGGAAGAGGAAATCATTTGGGGGAAATACTTTCAGGATACCCAGAGTGAATTAAAATCTAAAACCAGTTTAGACCAGCTTGACGTTTAATTCGCGTGCCCAAATATGACGTTTACAATAATTTGAATTGAGCCGCTTCGGTTGCCACGCAGTGTAATGTTTAAAAACAATAGACTGGACCACCGATCACAAGTTTTTTAAAATAAATAATTACTTAATCTGCCCTATCCAAATGCGGGTACGTTTCTTCTCAGCTCTACCTCCATTATTAAACCATTAGTGTAAATATGCGGATAGCCCGAACGGTAATACTCGATAAACAAAAAGTATTTAAATTGCCCCCGTCTCATTGCCAGAACTGTACCTTAGCATAGATCAGTATCGTCAAGAAGGTAGACCAGGGGGTGGGGGAGGGGAGGAGAGTGTCAAGGGTAACTCTCCAACCCGTCCGTCAGGTCGGAGCGTGGTCGATTCGACCTGGCGCCGAATTAGTTACGTTACATGATAAACTTACCTTGTCGAATAACGTTTCTTATCCATTGGCTGCATGCACTTGTTTGGGGGGAAAAAAAATCAAAGAGAGGTATCTTACAAAATGATTTGGAACATCGTAATAACAAAAATCGGAACCTAATTTGAAGAATTCAAAGCTTAAATTAACATAAATGTAGTGTGCTATTCAGAACTAATCCTATACGTGTCAAATATATAAGCTCCAGGTATACTTAATCAGTCTTTAATAATGTCACCCATTATTCAATTGTTCATTTATTCTTCCTTACTCTTATGTAGTCATGACTTCTCAATTTTAATTATTTTTTCACTATGTTTTTTCACCCGTTTGGTTCATAAATATATATGTATATATATATATAACGATAATGAGATAACATTTTGAGGAAATGTGCATGCATTTGCGTGGTGGGAGAATAGAAAACCATTTTGAGAAAACCTCCCTTACCTCACCAGATCGGTATTCGAAACCCAATCTCCTAATCATCGGCAATCTAGTTTATTGAGGGAGTGACGCCTTAGGCCATGTGACCATCAAAACGGGTCGACTTCTCAAATGCCTCAGTTTTAAATTATTTTTATTTTTTAACCAATTTAAACTTATTATTTATGTTTATGACCCTAATAATCGCTTTTGTGTTGACTCTTCTTTCAACCAAAATATCAATTGTCTTTCATAAATTTATAAATTTAAAACGTAGTTATCGTTAAAAAAACGATTTTTTTTTTCAAAAGAAAAGTTTTGATTTTTCATTATTCGTAATAGGCAACCTAAAAATCGCATTTTTGGCTGTATACGCTTGTAAACGTCCTTCCAATGCAGTTGATTTTGTCAAATCCTGATTACAGGACAAAACGCCGGACCTCCTCGGGCAAAATATGTAAGTAGTCCCATTTAATACCACTTAACCAACTAAAAGCTCCTCATTTCTATTCAGGACAGGGGGAAATAATTGTCCCACATTCTCTAAACACACCCACTTTAAATTAACTAATTCAATATTATAATGTACGGCATATCAGATTAGATTATACTCGTTCCTACGTTATGCATTTAAATTACTAAAGAGTTTCGAGCAAGGAAAAAGAAAGTTGATATTCCTCCATAAAGTTTAGGAATATCTTCCTGTAAGCTCTTCTCACTTCTTGGCTTCAAAATTTACTCTTCATGTATAAAAGCTATTTAAAATCACAAGCAAAATGATTAAAATAAATTTGAGTATTATTAAAAAATACACTAAAAGAGTAATACAAAGCTTAGGGTATTTATAAATGTATATAAAGGAAATCTACCAATTAAATAAAAACCAATAACACGATAAGAGTAAAATAATAAATAAACATTCTTAAATAGTTATAATATATTTTGTTTTAGTACTGCGTCTTACTACGTTCGGGTTATCGGCTTATGTACTAATTACGCTAATGTGTTTTGCGTGGATGGAGAGTGGAAAATCATTTAGCAGAACCACCCTCAATACATCCAATAGGGATTCGAACCTCGATCTCCCTGCCATCCGTAGTTTACTCTATTGAGAGAGGGATGCTTTAGCTTAGACCGTTCAAGCACTGAAATTGTTGAATTTTTATTGCGTCAACATTAAGAGCAGCTTTAGAAAACTAACGGGTGTGCCTGACTTCCTAATACCAATTATATCTAATCACTTGGAACTTTGACAGAGACTCAAACACGAAACCCCGTAGATTTTTTTAAATCTACTTATAAGCACCCCGCCTGCTGGACTAAACGTATTTTAATTACGTAAATACCCACTTCAGTGGTCGTATGGTAAAAGGCGTCAATCTCATGTTAGACTGGACTGTTGATGACGGGGAGATCGGGGTTCAAATCCATGTCGGGTCTACTTAGGGTGGTTTCCCTAAATGGTTTTCCACTCTCCTTACACGCAAATACTTCTTCCTCATCCCTACCCCATTGGAGTAATTATCATTTATGCATATAACCTGAACAGGTAGTAAGACGCGGTGATGAAAAAAATACGTTGATGGGGTAATGATGAGTAGGGTAGAAGAATTTAGAGAAAAGTTATACATATTTGAGTGTAGGAAAAATGGCGCTACACTTTTATGGAAAACCATCCTCGCTACGCCCTACAAGGTTTCGAATACCACCCCCTCCAGCACCATCAAACAATATTAGCCTAAATAAAACTGACGTCTAGTCTACGTGCCCACCGATACGGATGGGGATAATTTTAAATGTGAAAGTGGGAAAAAAAAAACTTAAATCGTCAGGTTTGAAGGAACTGCACCGGTGGGCACGTGGGCAAAGGCGTCAGCTTCGTCTAGTATTAATTGTAAGTTACAGGAAAGTCGGGGTTAGAATACTGTCCGGATGTCCTTCTGGTGATTTTTATCTAAGTGGCTTCCCATACTACCTCCACTAAAATGCGGGTGCATTCAATCTCAATTCCACCTTACTCATCCCAACCAGATTAGTGAAAATACGGATAACCTAGGGAGAGAATAGAGCACAAACTTTTTTTTTAATGCCAAGAGATCCGACATCTTAGCTAAGTCGATAGCGTGTCTGTCTACTGAGCCAAGGGTCCCAGCTTCAATTCCTGGCATGGCCAAACAAAATATCATTGGTGAGACGTGGGTTTACCCTTTCACCATAATTCGGTTTAGAAAATGCTTGTCAAATACCTCAAATAAAATTTAAAAAATTAATTCAAGGTGCAACAATATGTCCCAAAAGTCAGTGATACTATTTGCAAATCATGTATGTTGCGAGTAATTTGCTGACACGGCCTTATAATAGGAACAGTCCAGTAGTAAACCGATCTTTATCGCGTACCGCAGCATTCTTTACACACCAAGATCAATTTTAGATTCCGTTCAATTTATACCTTCTTAATACATTACATAATGCGAGGACTATCTCACCTCTTGATCAATATCCACGCCATATTAAAGGGGTGGGGGGGAGGGCGACATTGATTTATCATTCCATTTAGCATTTCAAAATTATTGCCACTTTTTTTTTATAATACCATATTTATGAGATAATTTTTTTGTCTTTTAAAAAGTCTTATCTCATACGCCCATAATGGTTTTACATTAACGTCTCGCTTGTGATCAAACTCAAAACGCCGTAGCTCCTCAGGGGGAATCCAGAGATGAAAAGTCCATGTCACACGTGGCTGAACCAAAGAAAAGCTCACGCCTTGTAATATAAGACTCCACCGAGGTATTTTAAAACATCGAGTGACATTTCCCACACTATAAAATGGTAATTAACCTGAACTATTACTGAAACACCAGACCAGGACCAGCACTTAAGTGACATAAACGGTAATAATAATTAATCAATTTATTTTCGTTCGGGATGTACAATTGTGACGCGAAATTTGATTTCTATCCATTAGGTTACTATCTTGTTCTTAAATCGCCACTGTTAGGAAAGATTCATTGGAAATAAATTACAATCAAGTAATGTGTTATGAAAAAAAACACTAAAGGCGGGCGGAGGAAAATAAGGTATAGTAAAGGAAGTATTGTTCTTTTTTGTCATTTTGTTTCATGAAACGAAATATATATAAAAAAATAGGACGTGATTTGTTTGTCGATTGGCTGTGAATGGCCAAGCAAGAGTGCTGTGGGCTGCTTGAATATGGCTACTGTGCACTTCACATGATTGTACAGTACGAGCAAGAAAATAAAAAAGTCTCACGACACGAATTCGCTGCCAAGACTTCACTATCGACACACTGTCTCGTGGCAGCCATTACTCAGACCACGTCAAAAACTTTACTTGATGGGAGTGAATCTAATTGATCGAGAGAAATAGTTTGCCCCTCCGTCGTTCGAAGAGATGCGCCAAATACAGCTAGAAACGTTGTTTCGTGACAGCGAGGTTCCATTGTTCAGTTCCCTGATTGGGTTTCAAGTGTATCTACGCCTTGTAAACTTGCAGAGATTATCTCCTTAACTGTTTTACTTCTTGAATCAATAATCGGGGGGCGTTCCCATAAATGTATGCTGTATAGGAATAAGATTAGACTGCTTGATCTGCGTGATGGGCCGAGGATAAAGGTGATGGTGGGAAAGAGAGGGAAGATACCAATTTTTTTTTTTAAGAGTTAGTGTATCCGTCTGAGTCTGATTGTCCTGAACATTGCACGAAATCTACCATACGCAGAGGTCTGAAATTTAAATGTTAGAAGCCCCTGTGCACGAACATGTGTACCTTGAAGACAAAATTTTAAAATTTTATTAGAATTTTCTGATTAATTAAAAACAGACAAATGAAATATAAACTCTTCGAGGAAAGTTTTACGACTACATTTAATACAGTTGTGCAATGCGGGTTATGGTAGAATCTGTGGATAAACAAAAAAGCTGGGTTTTAAAATTTTGATTTGTCTCTTTTTACGCTTTTTACCCTCTTAATCCATTTTACGCTTTGAAACGTTTTAAAAAAGATTTGATTTGATTAACTTTTAACTTTATTTTATCCTTTATGTTCTTTTTGATAGTTAATTAATTAATTAATGTGAAAAGGTGTAAAAAGTGCAAACAGGGCAAAAAGGACCAAAATGGTAAAGGAGTACATCTAATCAAAAGGCAATATGATCAAAAGGGAAAAATTTCAAAAATGTCCAAAAAGACTGAAATGCAAAAAATAAAAAAGGGCACAGTTGAACAAAAATAGTAAAAAGTGCAAGTGGTAAAAAGAGCAACAAGTAAATCTAATTAAAAGAGTATATAGGTTAAAAGGGGTAAAATAAATAAAAATGGCAGAAAGATTAAAATACCGAAAAAGGGTCAAAAATGCTAAAAAATGGTAAAACTGTTAACGTGGTTAAAAGGATAAAGATAGTAAAAAGGGTAACGAGGACAGTAATGAAAAAGGTCAAAAAGTGTTTAACTTTAGAGTAAAGAGGGAAAAAAGGTTAAAAAGGTGTAAAAAGTTCAAAATGCTTAAAATGCTTAAAATTGGTGAACATGGTGGGGAAAAGGTAAATGGGGTTAAGAGGTTAAACGGTGTAATGCGGTTAAAAAATTGCTAAAATATTTTTGATTGGATTTAATTACAGCCCTTTAACAACTAATTACTTATTCTGTCACACTCTTTTTTTTTCTTTTTTACTAACACCAACAATTTTCCTTCACCTCTGAAAAGACGTGTATTAATCACAACTTGTGAATGTGTGGAGTGCCAGACCTCCACCGTGGTTCGGATCCCACGTTAAAATGTAGGTCCTCCATTTCATCTCACAATCACCTTAGCAATACACATTAGCGTAAGGGCGTATAACCCAAACGGGTAGTAAGACGCGGTGATAACGAGAAAACTAGTTTCTAACGAAGTAAACTTCCTAATGTAACGGAACAGGTTATGAGAAGGAAATGCACCAGCATTCTGCTGTAGTGATTATTCGTCCCCGATTTTACCGCAACAGTCTCGGATTTTAGCCCATCGTTCCGCATCTATAAAAGTCCAGGAAAATATCCCGTATTTTGAAAATCGTCTTGTTTTGAATACGCGCGTACAAAGTTAGAATCTATGGCAAAAAATGTCATAAAGCAATACATATTTTTTGAATTTAAAAATATAACATTTGTTACCATTTATTCCGATGCTTCAAATGTCCATTTATTTGCTACTCTGATCCGATACTTTAATTTTAAGTAAGGGATTCAAACCAAAGTCCTTGATCTGGTCTATCTTCCGGGTGAAACACCGGGAAAGATTTCCAATTCACTTTTATAAATAATAAAGGAAAACACGTTTAAATGATGTTCCTGTTCATAACTTACTTACTCTATGGCATTAGGAATTCGAAAGTTCATTGCCACACTTACATAAGTACGCCACCTAGCCCTATCTTGAGCTAGTTGTATGCAGTCCAACTCATTACAACCTATCCCTATCTTGATGTAGTTCTATCCAGTCCATCTCATTACACCCTATCCCTATATTGAGCTAGCTCTACTTAGTCTACCTCATAAACACCCTCTCCCTATATTAAGATAATTCTACCCAGTCCACCTCATTCCACCCTATCTCTTTCAGGTCCATTATGTTATCCTCCCATCTGCGTCTAGGTCTCCCCAATGATCTCTAACCATTGGGTTTGTCAGTCAATACTCAGAACAAAGTTCTAGAATCTCCCATTTGCGCTGCATGTCCTGCCCACTGTAATTTGCGAGGATTGATTATCCTAACAATGTATTTTTATTAGTACAAGTTACGTAACTCATCATTGTAATTATAATTATTTTTTAATTTTTGTCCCGGATTGACGTGAGTAGGAAATGGTCACACTATACTATCGGGAAGAGCTAAAAACAAAAATGTGATTTAAAAAAAATTTAGTCAAGGCAACTGGTCGGAATCGAACTCCAGCCTTTCAGACAAGAATCAAGGAGGAAAGTCGTTAGGCTATATTTTTATTAGGAATAATCAATCTATTTTTTCTAACAAATTGGTTTGATCAACACACGACTTACCATCTAACTTAATTTTAGAACAGACATAACATTATGTCTCCCGGGCGTTAATATATAAAACTCTGATAAGGTGAAGCATCAATTTCACAGCTGATAATTTTTCAGCCGTATCGAAAAATTGGACTCGGGATCCTATAATTCAGTAGTAAAACACGCCACCCGACGGAACTAAGGTGTCAAGACAGCAAACCTCCAGGAATCCATGTCAAACATCGAGGCTTATCTGTGTCTCGGAACATGTGCAGCATTTCTGTTCAGACTGTACGCTGCGCGCGCGAGGCTGCGCGAGATTGGGGGGGTGAGGTGGGGTGGAGGAGTTACAGGGGGGGGCGTGCCGGCTCGAGTAGCTCCGGTAGCAGCAGTTATTAACAATGCTGTGCGCGGTCCTCTCTCTGTTATTACGGTAGCTAGCGGCGACACTTGTTGTAATAGGGCGCGGGTGGTCGGAACACACCTGCTAAAAAAAAAAAATCTCCCCAATACAACTACCTCCCTTCGTCCCATAAAGATACGCAACAGGAAGGCGATTAACCGCAGTTACTAATGATAACATCGTTCCGGATGACACACTTCTTTATACGTGCTTGCACTATGCAAAATAAAAAATCCATTTTAACTTAGATCTAACGGAATATTTTAAAATAATAACGTCAATGCATTCAGAACAGTAAATACATATAGGCCTACATCATTGTTTACCATCTACTGCAGTAATTCCCAACCTTTATACTTTGGAAAGATCTTTAAAATATTTAATAAAATATCGGGGAACCCCCACCTGGCTGACACATATTTGGTTCAAAAGGGGTAAATTACAAAATATTCGTGTAACTCAATGGGGCTTATAAATAATAATTAACTCATAATTTTGAATAAACTATTTCAAGAGCATTTATTGTATATTTCTATTTACCAATTACCACTGCTCTTCGGTAATTGAACTTGGCTTATCCACATTCTTACTAACCTCACTTTTAACTTTATTACTGGCAATATTCTCTTCATCTTCTTCTAATACACGAATTCTCTTAACATATATATATTCACATTGTCCAAAAAGTATGAACAGACCAACAAAAATCAAACTTTTGCATAATCTCGTGGAATTCCAGTGTTCCGCAAAACCCTGGTTGAGACTCACTAACCTACTGTGTAGTTTTATCAAACAAACTAGAGTTTAAATGATCAGAAAGGAAGTAAATAATAATAGAACCTTTAACGGATATAGTGGCAACTGAAACTATAGTTGTGTTTAATCTACAAAACGTGACAGGTAGAATGTTCGATGGTAGTGTATCATAAACATGAATAAAAGTAGGAATAAAATAAGTCTTCGAGTATAACTTCGAAAATCACTGAGAATTGCAATTTAATCTGTCTTCCCTTGTCCTCCACCTTTTATCTACACACATACATGCTACAATATAAGTAATTACAACAAATATACAAATACCCCTATCAGCATAGTTAGTAAAAAAATATCAGACATAATTATATAGTTTAATTTTAAACAAAAATGTTGGTGGCATAAATACTTTTAGAAAAATATTTTATTGTATTTCTTAAAACTGCCCGTTTAATTAATATGGCCTCTGTATGTATAGTTACATTTTAATATAAAGGGCAGTTTAGAAAATACAGATATACATTTTGCAGCCAGCATTGATATAATTTTACTAAATTATTAGGTTACGGTATGTATTAATTACACAAATGTGTTAGGTATGAGGAAGGTTGAATTTAAAGGGTGAGTACTCACATTTTCTTGGAGGGAGAGTAGAAAACCATTTAGGATAAACCACCCACAGTACATCCGAACGGAATTCGAGCCCCGACATCCCTGTAATCGGCATTCTAGTCTGTTGCAATAGTAACGCCCTACACCACGTGGCCACCGAAGCTGGTATGATTAGTGTTATTTTATAATCTTTATTAAAAGTGACAGCTACAGATCACATAATAAATTATATTTGCTAATACATCACATGACACATGAAAGTAGAGCTAGCAACTTTCCTAGCTGTCAGCTAATGTTATTCCTATGAAAAGTGGACCGCACATTCCTATGTTTGGCTGTGCTAGGATAGGCCTAGTTAATTGGACCTGTACTCGCCGAGGCGAAGCGCACTAAAAATCTTTAAAATCTTAATTTCTTAACTTTGAGAATCTTTTTCTCGAATCCAGTTTGGAGATCTGGCCTATCTACTGGGTGCGGCCATTTTAGAGACAACTATAAACAAGGTATTCACGGTGTTACAAAAAAAAACAAGACGAGTTAAGTGCCTTATGAAAACCACTCTATTCCCCTTATGTGATGTACTGTACTGTCGACAGAGGTGTGAGCAGTGTTATATACCTTTACAGGGGCAGCCTGCAAGTTGCCAACTTTGAACAGTGTGAAAACAAAACCTTCACTTTGGTTTATATAGAGGGCGTGGGCGTAAATTAATGGGTATCTCTAAATATTGGTGTCTTTTTTATATTTATTTAAATTAATTGAAATGCGGTCTCATATATATATATATATATATATATATATATATATA
>CABFWO010000558.1:102040-116017 GCA_902155825.1 Timema genevievae
GGGGGGGGGAGGTCGACGCACGAACTAAAGGATCCCTGATCGCCAGTTGATTGATGTAAGTAGGATAAGATAGTTGTTAATAAGGTTTATATAAATTAATTACAGTTCATTATAAAAAGCTTGGGTAAAGTTTAAATTACATAAGTTTAATTGAAAAATCTGTCCAGACAGGGGCGGGGCTAGTCCCTGTCCGGGAACATTTTCAATTGTATAGAGTATTTATAACCACTACAGTTTCTCCTCGTTTATATGTTGCATCCTCTGAAAAATTATTCCAAAGAAGATCCGACCATAGATAGCAAAGCTCAACAGAAACGGGCCAGCCAAACAAGACCCCTCCACTCTCCTCCCCGTGTGACACTAGCTTGGGACGCCATTAGGCGGAGGAGATAGATAGGCCGATACCGACCAACTCCTGACACTTTCTCGTCTCTACATGAACTGGGAGGTGTGATAAGTCAATGGACCGCGTCAAGATCAAGATACGAGCTCCCAACAAGCACATCATGTTGGCACTTAATTGCAGAGCGCATTCTACTTTAATTAATTCTCTGGTTATATAGAAAGTACGTAAGAGTCATGATTTCAGGTAGGGGGCGGGGGTATGGGGGTAAAAATATGGTGTTTGAAGAAGTGGTTATTGATTTATTTTTTTCGCATCATATCGATGTTGGGAGGGATGGACGGGGTGACACCCTAATGTTTATGAGCATTTGAGAAATGTATTGCAACGGGAGATTGCATTAATCCACAAGATTTTGGTGTCTGCCGTGTTTCGGACCATTTTGTCTGCTAAGAGCCAATAATGAATGTGATTTTGGAATTTTTTTACTGGTTTTCCTTTTAACTAAGTAGTACATCAAAGGCTTAACCGGCCTCGTGGTAAAATGGTAAGATCACCTAATTGATGAGATAGAGGTCCTGTGTTCGATTGTCGGCTGGTGCCATGGGATTTTTCTCGAAAAGGGAATAATTCTTATGGTCACCAGGGTTTGGTTAATTAGGCTTAAGTTAGGTTAAGATCTTCATTGGCTCCATCCCCTCATATTATAGGGTATGATAGGAGCCTACACGAAAAAAATGTGCGAGTAGTACATTCGGGCGTCCCCTTGGCAACGATACATTTACTAGTAAGCCTATTGACTGATCTACCCGCCAACTGAGCTATAGATTGATGTAGCCCATACACGCCATTATTATTAGTACTATTATTATTATTATTATTATTATTATTATTATTATCATCATCATCATTAAAGGATTAGTTTTCTTGTTGTGTTTGCTCCAATATTAAGATAATGTACAAGTATTTAATTTTTTATAGGATTGTAATGAGCTCCAAATATCATAAAGAGATCCTGAGAGTCCAACAAAACGTACCTTCTTCAAAAAAAAACAGGATGTGGTCTATTGAGAGTAGGATTCTGATAAGAAAAACCTTATCTGCCCGATGACTGAGTGTACAAGAAGGTTCTTCCTATCTGAAACTTACTGCAGACCTCTTATTGTAGCTTTAAGGAGACATCCATAAACCGCGTAACGCTGTTGAGAGGGGGGGAAGACGGGAGCTCTAGTGTCTACATGGTGTTACATGGAAAGAGGGTGGGTACTTCACAGTGTTACGTAACACAGATCTTATACTTAAATTATAATGTTGGAAGAATATTTTTTGTTCATGTTTTCACTGTTAATAAACATGCTTATAGATAACTTCTGAATATGTACGGTGTTGAAAATGCGAGTTAATGTGGGGATGTAGGGAAAGGAATAAAAGGCCAGTGTTTTTGCAGTTTTTATAGAAAAACATTTTTTTGGACAACATAAATAAAATATTGCTTGAGTACAAGCATAGAGCTTAATTTTCTTCAGATGGTGATATAAACAAATCTAGAATAGACTATCTGTCATGAGATAGCAGCATTAGATGATAAACTTTTTAAAGGTTGTCATTAAATTCTAGGACACCCTCAACAGATATTTAAGAACTGTTTGTATCACCATGTAAAGAAAATTAAAGTCTATGTTCCTACTGGAAACATATCTGATTTCCTTTTACCAAAAAAAGTTTTGTTATAAAAACTGCAAAAACACCTTTTCTCGAATTCCTACCTTAATCATTTACTTTTAGTTTCCTGATGTTAATAATGAAATAATGACATTCACTCTTGATGTGAAAAGTTAAGTGACACAGGTTATAGAGGTGTTGGGACTTTATGTCTACTTAGTGATACATGATGGATTAAAAAAGGTAAGAAAAAAAGAGTTAGGAGTTTTATGGATTACTACTTATTCTAACAAATAAATGTTGCGTTATCGTTTCTTCTCTTACTAGAAAGTTATTGAAACCGTTCATGTTTTAAGATCGATAAAAAATAAGAAACACAACTTTGAATCACGAAAAATAGGCATGTTAACATTTGTAATTGTTGAATTGGCATTTATTAGCAGTTGAAAATAGTACTTTGCAAGTTTTTGGTAGCATTTATTAATTTTTTAACTAGCCTTTCAGAGAAGAAAAAGTATTATAAAAACGTAGAAAAAAGGTCCCGCTAGGGTGGAAAGAAGTTTAAGCAAAGGCAGTACAAAAATATTTACTATTGGAAACAGAAAGATTCTACAAAGGCAGCCAAAGAACCCTAAAAAGTTAACAAAACATCGCCCTTATGAGTATCAAAAAGCCTCGCTTGGAGATAAAGAAGGTTCAACAAAGGTACTAAAAAATATTTTATTTTGGCAGAAATTAGACTCAAAAAGTGTAAGCTAAATGGCCCTCAAAGAAAGCGAAAAGATTCCGCAGTTTGTAAATAAAAATGATTTCACGAAAGAATAGAAAAAAAAGTTATTAATATATCCTATCTTCGATAGGAAAGGTGGTGGGAGGAAAAGTTACCATGAATCCAGTCGCCAAACCATATGATATGCAAAACCAATAGTGATTTGTCGTTACTTTTGGCAGTCAAAACATTATCAGCAAAAAACTTGTTTTTAATTACTCTTTCCAGTTTTTACATTATTAAAACACGAACTTACGATAAATTACCGCTCAGGTTTTTTTTTTTATCCTTTTGTGGAGGCACCGTTTATGGTTCACTTAAAAATGCTTTTCAAACGAGAACTTTTAAAATGCAACATTCTCCTCATAAATCAAGATGGCGAGCCAGCCGAAACAAGGGCGGTTGATGACGTTATACAAACAGTCTTCGGTTGTGTTCATGTGCTGTTTGGAAAATAAAAACTTTTTATTTTGAAACTAATATTTAAAATGGTTCTTTCTCTAAGTAAAAAGAATATTTATTTATTTTGGTGACCAGTTATAAGAAGATACAAATGTGAATATAATTATTTTTAATTTACTATTTAATGTACTATAATATTTCTTGTTGCCATAATCCATGCAACCACGAAACAAATAATAATGTAATAGTTTTAATAATATATTTTGTTCTTTCAATAAGTTACTAAAACGCCAATTGTACAGTACTCATTTAGAAGAGTATTAGAATCGTTTGATAACACTTTTTATTGATAATATAATACTACTAAGAAAATAGTAATCATTGACCAATAGTTTAGCATCAGTCACTTTTAGCCAATGTTTGCAATGAAGAACTTTTTTCGCGAGCTGTCACCACCTCTCCTACCGTAAATAGGTTATCGTATAGTTGTTAAAAGGTTCTCGAAACGAAAATCGAGGAACACACTAAGCAAGCTATGAAGACCAGAAAGGGTGAAAGGAGAAGGTAGGTCCAATGAGTCATTAGTTGTCGTATTGTCGTGACACAAAGCAAGTTGAGACGAGGCAACAGATTACCTGGACTGACAACAAAAACAAACCCTCTAAGCACGCTAATTACCTGGTCCGCTCACGATCCTCATCAGCCAATCACAGCCCCAATACCACCCACTAGGCTCCGCCCACTGGTGTTGCCAGGTGTCTATTATTCACTTCAATGCACCAAACCGATGAAACGTCACAGAATGTTTTTATTTTTAAAGGTTGGTGAGCTACTTTATATTATAAATATTATACTCCATTCACGGTAGGAATTAATCTCTGAAAGGCCTTTTTTCCTAATATATAATAGCTTTCTAGTAGGGAAAAAGGCCTTTCAGAAAACAATTCCTACGCTGAACAAACAGTACAGATGTATTATTTTAAATACAATTTGCTGTATGTTTTTTTAGCAACAACACGTTTTACTTACCGTTTTGATCATACGCATATGAACCAATTAGGTTAATATGTTAAGGATGAGGACTGTTGAATTTAGAGGTGTACCCGCATTTGCGTGGAGATAGTGTAAAACAATTTGGGAAAAACCATGCTCATTACACCCGAGCGGGATTCGATCCCCGATCTCCATATCATCGGCAGTCTATTATTTTGTGAGACGAGGGTTTGACAACCTTTTAAGGCCCTGATCGAACTATAAACTTATCAAAGTCCCGCATTCAACAATCGTTTCTCAACTCTAATTATTTTGCTTTTTTCTCCAGTCTATACCTCTTATAGTTATTCGTTAAAATAGACCATTCCTTAAAATACTTATGACCCATCCCTTCTAAAAAAAACTCCATGGCTTAAGGTGGAATGGGGACGCGAGAAAAGTTAAGTATTTTTTTGCAGTTTTTATGGCAAAAAAATTTTTTGGCCAAAATTTAAAAAAATGGCTCCAGTATAAACATAGAATTTAATTTTCTTCGCATGGTGACCTCAAAATTTCTTGAATATCCGTCAAGGATGTTTTGGAACTTAATGACAACTTTTTCTCTTCATTTAAAAAGTTTGTCATCTAATGCTCATGATGGATATTCAGAAACGGTTGATACACACATAAGAAAAAAATTAAACTATATGTTTGTACTGGACCAATATTTTATTGTTTTGTCACAAAAATTGCAAAAACACTGGCCTTTTCTTGCGTTCCCTTCCATCATACCTTAAGGCACAGATCACGAATAAAGTGCTAACATTTGTGGATGGAGGGTGTCGTGTGGTCAGCACACCAAACTATCCGGCACTTAATCTCAGTTTTCTAGGCCGAAGCCGCTACTTATTTAGTGAAGTAACTCCTCATTTATCCTCACTAGGATTAGTTTGGCCCCGTTCCAGACCCACTGATTTACGGGAAAATTCTGGAAGCGCCGGGGATCGGATCCGGGACTGGATCTTGAGCCAGGAACTCTGAGGCGGTCTCCTAACCTTCTATAAAAAAAAGTATAAAAAATATGTATATATTAATATTAAACTATTTCAGTTTTTTATAACATTACCGATAACTGCTCAAGGTTATTTTGGTCAGAATGAAATATTATATGAAAGTGCTGGATATATTTGCGAGCTTTTAAAAGGCTCACAAAGGTTGACTTTTAATGACGATGTAGTTTTCTCACGCGATCTACAGAAGATGGACGTGAGATCGACCAGTTGCCGATCCCTGTCATAAGGTATGCTCACAGTGGACGCTGGTTACCTGCTTGCTGGTAGACAGCGCTGACGGCGCTGGTTAACGCTAGTAACGCTCTCACAGTATAAGC
Organism: Timema genevievae; assembly: GCA_902155825.1. Classification (NCBI taxonomy): domain Eukaryota; kingdom Metazoa; phylum Arthropoda; class Insecta; order Phasmatodea; family Timematidae; genus Timema; species Timema genevievae. The sequence continues at coordinate 107,579 of CABFWO010000558.1, forward strand.
TGGAAGCTTGTGAGCTAAAGTGTAGGTTTCATACCAAAATGAGCTCCAGTATGGATGAATTATTTTTTATGAATAGTGTTGTTCCCAAAGTTCTGGCTGTTAAAAAAGTGGACACTCACGACATAAATAAAGGTAAAAAAATGTATGGGAAGTATTCAAATCTTTTTACAAAAAACATAAAGAAGACAGTGATAGGTTTTTTAAATACTTAAGAGTAACGAAATTATTAAGTCAATGTCAATTACTTCGCTTTCCGCCATATTAAATTCAAGCATTTAAATTTGGTTTATGAAATACCATATTTAAAAACAAATAACTTAATAAAAATCAATTATTTACGTGTGTTGGGGGTCCGGGTTTCAATTCTCGGTCCCGGCACCGATTTATCTAATTGCCAAATCCTTCCTTCACCTCTGACAAGACGTGTATTAATCACGACTTGTGAATGTGAGGAATGCCAGGCCTCCACCATGGTTCGGATTCCACATTAAGCTGTAGGTCCTCCATTTAATCTCACAATCACCCTACCATTACGCATTAGCGTAAGTGCGTATAACCCGAACGGGTAGTAAGATGCGGTGCTAATAATAATTATTTACGTTCAACACAGAACACGACACATGCCAAAAACACAGCCAGAAATGCTTGCGAGCAGGAATACCCAAAACATTCCTGCTAGCGGATGAGCGCAGACACAATCTCAAGCGTTTACTATGCGACGTGTAACTTAATACAACGTATTCCTGCTTGAAGGTTTCCGCTTTACGGCGCTTGCAACAGCAAACAGGTAACCAGCGTTCACTGTGCGCGTACCCTTAGATTATTCGACCACCGAAGCGGGTGTTTGTTGTATGCACAACATATGGACATAATTCAAATGAACTTTGTGTATTTTTTATTGTCAAATATAATATCATAACATAATTTTACCGATTATTCAAGACAAGAGTTGAGCACTATTGAATTATAAATCCTCCCCGGTAAGTAATCAGTGTCTAGGGACCCGCCTCGGTGGCGTGGTTGGTTAAGGCGCTGGTTTCGTGTTGAGCTAGACTGCCGAGGACGGGGAGATCAAGGTTAGAAACTCAGTCGGGTGAACTGAGGGTGGTTTTCCCTAAATGGTTTTCCACTCTCCCTCCACGGAAATGTGGGTTCATCTCCTCTAAATTCAACCTTTCCAATTCCTAATCCCTTAGATTAATTAGTACTTAAGTGTATAACCCGAACGGGTAGTAAGACGCGGTGCTAAATAAAAAAAAAGTGTCAAGAGTTTATATTTCTTGTACCTAACATAATTGTTTACAGTCAAAGAGGAGAGGGAGAAAATCAGGAACACAACTTTAGTCCAATTTAAAAGAGAATGGTGACAGATGGAGGGAGGGTGCACAACCTATCATCTGTGTTGATCGCAACATACGGCAACAGCGCACGGGACCAATGAAGACGTCCTCCGGGGAAGACAGGGAACACAAGAGGAAACAGGATAATGAAGCTGTAACACAGGTTTGGGTGATGCCAAGAGGAAAGGAGTCAAGTAGAGTAGTTAGAGAAACGTACAACAACAACAAAAAAGAGAGAAACGAACAGACTAATGAATGCTTTATGTAAATAAAGTGATACTTTTTTTTACAGCTACACGAACACACACAAGAGTTACCATTTTGATGATTTGAACTGCTACTACACTAGTTTAACGTCCCCCAAATATTGAATGGTTTATTTATGTTTTTATTTTCTGCTACTCATCTCACTACCCGAATTTAACTAAGCTTAGTGGGATAGGGTTGAAGGAGTCAGAATTCGGAGTAGATGTGTCAGCATTTGCGTGGAGGAAGAGAGGGAAACAATCTAAGAAATAAAGCACCTTCAGTACACTTGACCATAATTCTTGCTACGACCTACTTTGCTTTCAACAAACCTGACTAGATGAGTCTGGCGTTTAGTCTGTTTGTCCATGGATACGGGTAACGAATGGCTATTCAGAAGAAAAGAGAATCGTGCGGAGAGCAAAAACCCATAAGACGTAATGCTAAAAGTGTTATGGTTTAAATTTCGGTTGGGTCAACGTTTCTTAGAGCCATTTGTTTAGACCAATATTGTCGCTCTTCCAACCCCCATAATTCGAAATTTCCTTTTATAAAGCGAATTTAATAAAGAAATGAAAGAGGGAGTAGAGGAAAAAAGACCAAAATATATGCGTTGAATGTATAAAGTATAGATAGGCCTGCAGTTAACGACATTGGTCTAAGCTTACGGGTATTAAGACGGGCTAACACGAGGCAAGCTAAGTGAGCAGGTTATTGGGTAGCTTTTATTGGGAGAAAGTAGCACATACACTTTAATGTACGTAATAAGGGGATTATCTGAGAGCTAGAAACATTAATAGATCTACTTTCACGTACTCATAAGCTAGGGCATATAAGCTGCTTCTGTCACCTTTGATAGATATTATCAATAACTTATAAAATAACACTATTAATATAGTAAAATTTCATCAAAGTTGACCGTAAAATAATATGTGTTTCTTAAAAGGTTATTACTACCAAAATCCTACTGTAAAAGTACTATTCACACACAGTCAAGTATTTCAGACAAGTCCAGCTGTAGCCTCCACGCTAAACATTCATTAATAGTTGTTTTTTTAAATATATATAAATTTAAGCATGCTCAGTTGCTCACCCCTTGGTTTCAGAAAAGTGCCAATTAATGCAAGTTTACGTTTCGCTTTAAAATATTATTCATTGTTCATAAGAGCTCTAACATGTTAAACAAGAGCAATAAAATAATCCAAAGAAATATTTATCATTTGATTACTGTAGTTATATATCAAGAGACAATTAATAAAGCTGTTACGAAAATATGAACGGGGGAAGATTTTATATATTATTCTCAACTCGATTATGTAAAAATTAGTTTTTAAGTACAGTGGATTATAGTTATAGTTTTGTTTTAAAAACCAGTGGGGGAAAAAAGTTCATTTTAATGTATCAAAATTTATTTAGAGTGTTACCTCCAAATAAAGCTTTTTAAAAGGTTCCCTAGTGCGAATTAAACATTGCATTCTAATATACAGTTAAAATTTTGTTTATACTGCTCCACAAAATCTAGTGTGAGCCATGTTTGTTATGCAACGGACAAAGAAGCTGTTAAAATATCTCGTCTATTACAACAACGCTCTTTTTTGCGTTTTATGACCAGAATAACCACATGTTTACACTAATGGGAAGGAAGATAAGCTTAAGAGGAAGATAGGTTGTAGAGGAAAAGTACCCCCATTTGCATGTAGAGAGTGGGGGAAACACCATGTAGGAAAAAAACACATTCGGTACATCCAGCCGGGATTATCACCCAAACCTTCATATCCCCGGCACACTAGACCATAAAAGGGTGACACCTTAGCCCGCACACCCACCAATGCATGTCACAAGGCGTATTTAAGAATACACTTAAACTTAATACTGTAATAATAATAATGTTATTTTCATGGAATAGAATTTTTTTTTCCCCATTACATAAGGCTTCCCGCAATTGTGGTCGTGTGGTTTAAGGCGTTGCTCTTGCGATATATTGTATTGCCGGGGAAGAGAAGATCAGGGTTTGAATGTCAGTCGGGTCTATTGAGAGTGTTTTTTTTCACGTGGGGTTCTCCCTCTCCCTCCAGGCAAGTGCAGGTATATTTTCTCTAAATTCATCTTTATACCGTTTGTGTGAATATTCGGATAGCTTAACTGGTAGTATGAAGTGGTGTAAAAAAATCGCACAAGGCTGGTGTAGTTTTTATGTTATTATTGTTATTATTATTACTATCATCATCATCATCACCACATCTTACTAGCTGTTCGGACTATACGCGTGTATGATCATTACTCTAATGGGGTAAGGGTGTAAAAGGAAGCATTTTTTTAAAGGTAATGTACCCACATTTGACTGGAAGGAGAGTGGAAAACCATCCTAAATAAACTCAACCGTGATATGAACCCCCTTGAGGGTACGCGAATACATCTTATGTGACACGTAAAATGTAATATATATATTTCTCATTTAAAACTTATAGCACATTATTTTGGATGTAAATTATTTTATTTACTTTAGATGTAGATTATAGAATATGTATAGCTTGCATTATGCACCAACAACTCTGGGGGTACGAAGTTGAAGATAATTTATATCTGGGGGTTTGCGAACAAAACTACCTTGGACCAATCGGCCAATAAAGCAGGTCCTGGCATAATTCATGCTAAAAGTTGTACGCAAGCTCTTAAAAAGTGATTCATCCTTTCGATTCCAATAAAATACTAATAAAACTGGCCTATTGCAGCGTCAAACGCCCACTTCAAGTGAAAGAAACGGTGCCATAATTCACCCTCATGACCAACGCCTGTATAAAACTATCAACATCGATGTTGAAAATAAAAAAACAACACATATTCAGAGAACAAAAGAAAAAGAAGTCTAATATTGAATGGAAGCAATAATTTGTCTCAACATATTTACCGGTCTTGATTTACAACGTAGTAAAAGTATTCCCCGAGTTAAAAAAAAAAGTTTAACTGCAGCAGCATGTACCTCCCATCAATATTAGAAAGATTAACTGGCTCACGAATGTATTAGTACAAAGCAATATGTTCACGTGTATTAGGATCCTGGAAGTAAGATCGGTGGTATCTGTCAGTTATAAAAGTTACTAAAACTAATTTAATATGTCCATTCGTCAAGTCATGTGTTCAGCAGATGTGACATTCAACATATAGTATAAATACCGATAAAATGTTTCTAATAATTTGGTAAAATGTTCTCAATTTTAAAGTACTAGTGGTTGATTTTTTAAGGCTTTCTTCTTAACAAAATCCTAATAAAATTTTTATTCAACTATTTTATAAATGGTAGTTGTATTCAAAAATAGTTTTTTTCTACTTTCTAACTAATTTAACAAAATATATAGTAAGAAAATGTTATAATTTAAAGGAATTTGGTAGTACAATTGTCATATAAAGAAACTTTTGGAAGATATAAACATATTTTTATGCGGCTAAAATTGATAGGATTTTACTCTACTCATACTTTTCTTTTATAGATGTTGATAATATCGATCAAAATTGAAATCTGCTTTTCACATTACTTGACGTATGAATACGTGAAAGTAAATCTATCCCCTTTTCTAGTTGTCAGATAAGGCCCTTCCTATGAAAATTAGACTTATCATTTTCTTACCTGAGAGGAGTATAGTTATTGTTTTTAGCACCACGTCTTACTACCCGTCCGGGTAATACGCTTACGTACTAATTACGCTAATGGTTTTAGGAATTAGGAAGGTTGTATTAATAGGAAGTTTAACCACATTTGCGTGGATGGAGGGTGGGAAACTATTTTGGATAAAAAACTCAAAACATCCGACCAAGATTCGAACCTCGATCTCCCCTTCAACGGCAGTCTGGTATACTATAAGAGTAGCGCGTTAGACCACGTGGCCACCGAAGTGGGTTACGAGTATACTTCAGGGCGGAAACTCGAATTACGCCTGGGATCATTTGATCACTCACTGCAGCGGGTTATTTGATTATTATTAATTAATTACATGCTAGTAAACCGTTTTCAGGCATACAAGATAGTTTTTGTATTTATTAGAATATAAAAGTTTATAACCTAAATCTTGTTAAAACCTTTTTAGAATCAAAGTCATATTATATGAATTAAAAAGTAAATGTGCTTATTTTCTGCAAGGCCAACTTTTTAAAATATATCCCAGAAAATACTTAAGCGAGTAAAGTGTATAAATAATAATCTGTTCTTCTTCTTATAAATCAACAACCCGAAGGTTGGTTTGATGTGCTCTCTGTCCATTCAGAGCAGGACAAGCAATCATCCTTTCGGCTGGCTAATGCTGCCTGCACTATCTGGTAGAAATCCCATGTACCAGGGGAGTTTAGGAAGAGTGTTGGTTTTCCGTTGCCTTCCACACTGAATTTCTATGATCGAGCTCGAAAGGGCCTGCCAATTTTGGCTTGAAAGTTATTTTCAACAATTGACATCGGACCGACTGCTTTACTTCCCCTCCAAGGGAAGTTGTGTTACGGATTTTTATTGATCAAGAAAAATCCATCGACCTCGGTTGGGTTTTAACCCACGAACATCGGGTCCTGAGGCGAGCACTTATCCCAAAACCACCGAGGTCGACAATTACCAGTTATAACGCCCTAAAGAAGGGAATTATAAAGGGTTTTAACTTATTACATTTTAGAATATTCGCTTTCAGTTTTAGTTGATATAAGTTACAGTCCAATTCAGAAAAGAAGAAAAAAATGTGATGGTTAAAAAGATGACTAAAACCGTTTTACTACATTCATAGGTCAAATCATGTGATCTGCTGCTGACACTTTTCATAGATACTATCAATACCTATTAAATAATAGTAATAATATATTAAAATATTATCAATGTTGACACCAAAAAATATATATTTGTATTGTATAAAAGGTTCTCCCTACCAAAATCAGATTATTCCCAAAAAAACTAGATTGTAAGTCAATTGTAATATTTGTTGTTAGGTGTCATTTGTGCGAATAATTTAATTTTTTCCATCAACCAAAAATAAATCTACTTGCTTTTCCTTTTAGTTAGTTTATTTATAATTAATTATTATTCATTTTAATTAGTATTAAACTACACCTGAAGACGGGAATCGAACCTTTGTTTAAGTGCACCAATGCTCTACCACTGAGCTATTCAGAATTTATCTTATGTTCAGGGTCATTCTTTTCTCGTATTTTAAGAGTGTGCATCAAATGACCATCAACTCCGTGACACAGTCGGCTAGAAACTGTAAATTTACACGAACACTATTGCACGTGGTTAATTTATGATTAAACATTAAATGAGATAAAGAGTTAATAGAGGTTCCAAATGCTGAACATTATTGAAATATTAAATAATATTTGGGTAAAAACTGCATTGAAAAGGCCGTTTTTGAACATTTTAGAATGGCTTCACAGATACGCAATGTGCACAGATCTTCAGTCTGTCATAAGAGGGACATACTGTAGTTATTAACAAGAAACTTTGTTACTTTGTACCCCCATCGTCCCCGCGGAAAGAGCCGGGAGCTGTGTTGGGCCTGTTATGATGCACGAACGCTCTTAAGGCTGGGTCTGTGGTGAACGTATGGGAACCGTCAGCTGCATATATGTGAGCGACCAATAGTATTGCGAGCTATCAGATATCACAACTATCTGCGACTAGGGAGGGCTCTCAGGTATACAATTTTTAAATAGAAATTCCAATGAATATCAACACACAGGTTGCAAATCATTGGAATTACGGCACTGTCCATATGAAGTCATTTGTGGCGTTATAAATTCAGGGTTGCCACTATTTTCTTAATAGAAAACTCCCTGTGCTTCACAGGTTTTCCAGACAGATAGTTGACTAGTGTAGAAAAAGTAAGTTTATGTTTTCATAAAAAATACTAATGAGGAGTCTTGCTATTGGTGTTTATAAAAAGTACGATTCGACTTTGATGGGGGAATTTAGACTGTTGTTACGTAACTCTTTTTTTTTAGCACTACGTCTTACCACCCGTTCTGGTTATACGTTTATGTACTAATTACACTAATGTGTTAGGGGTGAGGAATTTTGAATTTAAAGGATGTGTACCCTCATTTGCATGAGGGGAGAATGGAAACCCGTTTAGAGAAAACCACCCTCAGTACACCCGACCGGGATTCAAACCCCGATCTACCCGTCAATGACGGTCTAGTGTATTGTGAGAGTGACACCTTAGACCATGGGGCCACAGAAGCAGGTCTCTAATGTTCCATGAAGGGGAAAAAAAGGGAGGGAGTGTATGATAGAGCATGTAGGCCTATTCAATTCAGCGCAGCCTACTAGTTTTTCAACTGAATTTTACTTCTATACAAAGACCTACTATTTATTACAGTCTAGAGTCCTAAATTCACAAATATTTCAATGGCTTTTTAGGGGTTTTTTTTGTTGAAAATACCTGTGTTTTCCCGGTTCTCCTGATTTTTCAGGTGTGTGTCAACCCTGAAATTAAGAGATTACGATTGTCGTGTTGTCTGGCCGATTATATCAAAAATAGCTTGGACAATGACAAAAAGAATCAAGGTCAGATTTTTATTTTTTAAACTTTTTTTTTAATTCACAGAATCACATTGCATGTCACTCATTACTAGTTTCAAATGCAACTAAACGTCACGTAATGAGTAAAAGCGGACGTATGCATCACGATCATAGGCATACCCGAATTTTTTTACGAATGCACATATCTGACAGCTATAAAGAGCTACATTACCCACCGTCAATCCGTGTGACCTGCAGCTGTCACGTTTGACGGATATTATCAAAACCTAAGAGATAATATTAATAATATACTGACATGTTATCAATATTAATCGCTAAAAATATGTTTGTATTTTCTAAAAA
>CABFWO010000558.1:116025-142827 GCA_902155825.1 Timema genevievae
AAAAAAAAAGTACGCCAAATATCCATTCGTAAGAAAATCAAGGTATAGAGAGAGTGACGTAGCCCGGCAAGAGCATCCGCTGTCTGCATGCCTGCATTCGGGAAAGATAGCGCATCTCTGGCTGGGTGTTTATTGTTGATGGCAGGGAAGCAGCAGAGGTTCTTTCATTGGGGCGTATCTGAACCCCCCCATCTTGCGTGGCAGTACAACTGTGGGGGGCTCTGCCCTACCCACCTATCTGCTGATTCCATCACTAGATGTCGCCACTGCAGCGAGGACAGACAGCGTAGTCTACTTGCAAGTACTCAACTTCTTCAAGCGCATTCTTTGAGAATTGAACCTCAACTTGGTTTTTCAACTGTAGGAATGGCAACTATAACCTTAAAAACGGCGACAGAATTGTTCAGATTTTTCGACCCCTGAGTATTTTAAAGCTAAAGATAAGAATATTGTAGCTTAATAGTAGTAGGACACTTTGATCCATTTTTTCATGCATTTATTGTAGGCCTATTAATAAAAATTGATAATGAACCTTTTTTTGTAGTTATTTCATGTGAAAGGCGGTTCCCAAAATTCCATTGTCCTTAGATCTTCTGTATCCTATAAAATAAAACTAATAAAGCAGTAAATAAAAATCAATTTTGGCCGCAAAAGAGTGTTTTTATTTATTTTATAAATAGCTCTCCCTATGGAAATTGTACTGTACATTTATTAATGGATGAAAATAAATTCATGGTGTAGGCCTGAGATGAAGTCTCTGAAAGCAACTGTGGCAGACAATTTCTTAACATATTGATACACGGGTGGTTGTAATTTAAAACCGACGGAACACATCTGATTTGGTAAAAATTCTAAGATGGCCTCTTATAGATTAAAAAGGTATTTTTGATACGTCTTATTTAAGGAATGCTTTTGATTTAAATAAGCTTTTTTTATGTATTTTTTAAAGGCCAATTTTATATGAATGAAATTGCAAAAATTTTGAGAAACAAATTATATAATTGTATTGCAGTGTTTGATGACATAGATTACAATTATTTTTGGAGAACTCCAGTTAGTTATAAAACGCCAATAATAAAAATAGATTAAAATTTTTTTGGAGGACTCCAGTTAGTTATAAAACGCCAATAATAAAAATGAAAGAACTATTAGGGCTCTTCCACAAACTACGTAACGCTGTTGAGCCGGGGTAGAGGAGAGTTCTTTCTACGTAGTTTTGGGTGAAGAGGGTAGTTCACAGTGTTACGTAAAACAGATCTTATACTTAAATTAGAAATGTAAAAAAAAAATATTTTTGTTCATGTTTTCACCGTTCCTAAAACATAATTATACATAACTTCTAATTCTTAGTCGTATTAAATCTGTGTCACTCTTTTATTATCACAAAAGCTTCCGTATGAAATAATGATATTCACTCTTGATGTGAAAGGTTACGTAACAATGATTGGAGGAGGGAGGGGTCTAGCTAAATGTCTACTTGGAGTTAAATGGGGTAGAGCGGTGTAGATAAGGTTAAGAAAAAATCGTTACGTGATTTGTGGACGACCCCAAAGGTCCGAAACATTTAAAATCTTAGCTTTTGTTTGGTTTGGTTTTAAATGTTAGATTTAACACCTCACAAAATATAACTATTCATAATCCATCAAAATAGCTTATTTAAATAAACGCCACAAGCCAGAAGAAACTTTATTCCGATAACCGATTTAAAAAAAAATTATATGAAAATCTAGATACATGTAAAGACTGAATAATTTCCAGTTAAAAGGGTTGGACTCGGTTGCTCTGTGTCTATATATGATACCTGATTGTCACAACTATAACTATACGCTCAGTAAATATGATCGCGATACGGTGTAATTGCACGGCATGGAATGGAAAAAAAACCTTATCTTTTTTATTTTATCTTCGCGTTCATCTGCATGAGCAGCCTTCACATGTCCTGATCCACGGCCATTAAGAATCACATTGTTAATAACAAAAGTATACCATTTTTACAGGTAGGCCTATAGCACTTTTTTTTAATAATATACCATCAGTTAAAAATTATCCATGAGCTTATGTCATTTTTTTTAGAACCACTTCTTACTAACCATTCGGGTTATACGCTTAAGCACTAATTACGCTAATGAATTATAAATTGGGAAGATTGAATTTAGAACAAGTGAACCCGCATTTGCGTGGAGAGAGTGGAAAACTATCTAAGAAAAATCACCCCCATTTCACCCGAGCGAGATTCGAACCTCGATTTCCCCGTCTTTGGCAGTTTAGCTCAACTCGACTAGCGCGTTAGCTAACTACGCCACCGAGGCGGGTGTAGTCATATTAATTCATTGTGTAAAATTATAAAAATGACTGGATCTAATTTATTTCATCAATGAGAGTGCTTGATAAGAATGAAAAAAAAAACACACACCAAGTTTGTTTTTCCAATTCGTCATAATTCCCGCCCAGGAAAACCATTTAGTAAAACCAGCCTAAATACGCCCAACTAGGATTCGAACCCTGATATCCTCGTCGCCAGCCCTACAGTCTAACACGAGAGTGAAGCGTTAGCTCACATGTGGAAAACCATCTCCAGTTCACCCGGCCGGAGATTCGAGCCTCGACCTGCATGTCACCGGCTACCCAAGGCTACCGCGAGACTGACGCGATACCGCCGATGGCCGTGCGACCAGCGCTGTAGATATAGAACTGTCTAAAGCCGGTCTCACACTATTCGCGAATGCAAACAAATGTTAGTGTATCGGGTGAGTGTAGTAGTAGTGAGTAGTGTGGGAGGTACACGAATGACGAATGGCAAATATTCGGCATTCGAGCGGTTTCTTGACACGAATCAAAGGAAGTGAATATTCGCCAATGGAGTCTTGGCGAATATTTGAAACGCTCCCACACTACACTTCAGTCGTTCATGTCTAGTTGCGTACCCACTGGGCACTGTACTAGTTATATCGTTTTGAGGTTCTTGTAGAATTGTCAGGTATTTATTTATACAATACTAGCGGACCCGACAGACGTTGTCCTGCCCGAACGTTGGCTTTTCGTTTGGGTGGCATAATTGATATCTATAATAAAACAAATACTATGTAATCATCACAATTACAAATTCACAATGAACTCCAATTGGTGAGCAACACAAATATTACAAATTCAGTGTTTGTCAAGACAACATACAAAATAAAACATCTTTTCATTTTTGGCATTTCGCCCACAACTCCACAAATATCAGCTGCATCGAAAAACAAACATAACTATGAATTATTCTCAGAAGTTCAANGGGGTGAAATTTTGAGGTTATATGCTCTGATATGCAAAAAATATTTTAAAAAATTCCCTCCAAAAAATTCCCTAAAAAATTAAAAAATTCCTAGAACCCGATTGCAGCGCCACCTACCGGGTCCAATTATGAATCTAAACCATCCACGGACCCACTCAAACACACAAAAAAAATTTCAGCAAAATCGGTTCAGCCGTTTAGGAGGAGTTCAGTGACATACACACGTACAGAAGAATTATATATATTAAGATAGTAAGTTGTAGTGTACCATGTAACGTAACTCTAAATACTAGTTTTATTTAATAATCTGATAATTGTTTTGCTAACACCAAATAGCTATGCCGACTTATGTTTGATTTGGTATCAAACTTGGTATGAACCCAGAACCCTAGAACACGTTTTGAATGGTTTTGCAACAGCAGTGATGTCATCACTTAAGCGGTCCATTGTGCATTGGATGGCGAATACCGCCGAAGTGAATTATTTGATCGAATATTCGGGGTAGCCATTCGCGAGAAGTGTGTGAGGGTCCAAATAAGGCGAATATTCGTGTAGGTTTCATGACAGAATTTACTGACGAGTGTAAGCGGACATTAGGGCGAATACTCGTCGGAAACATTCGTCCGCATTCGCGATCAGTGTGGAACCGGCTTAGTAAAGGTTCTTCAACCGTCGGGTCGGTTATAGATTTATAATTCCGGAATTCAAACCAGTCTTTCAGGCAGTCAGTTGGTTGGTCAGCCTTTGGAGTTGAACTCTCTCGACTATAGTCGACCATGCGATTAATGAATAGAGATGGACAACTTGCTACACGATATGAACAAATATGTCCCGCATGCTTGAATATAAACTCCCTCTTTAATAAACAATTAAACCTTCCTGAGAATGGGTCCTCTGACCTCTATTTAACATTTCAATTTTCATAGCAAGACCTTTTTATAAAATACAAATATATTTATTTCGCGGCCAGCATTGACAACATTTTACTGAATCGTTAGTGTAATTTTATATGCATTGATAACATCTTTCAAATGTGACTGTTTAAGATAACATGACTGGACATATGAACATATGACAGTTGATCAAGTAACTTTTATAGATGCCATTCTTATGAAATTTGGACTGTTCAAGACATCCAACAGTTAGGAAAGAATTGAGGGTCTTCTTGAAAATTTAAAGAACATTCGGAATCCCATTAATTTGTCACAGTGATAAATTTTTCAAAGAGCTTAAATGAAAACATTGACTGACGATGGCGTCCTATCCCATTCTACCATGGGAGCGTATAGAATATACAGCAAATATACGAGTTTCATGGATTCGTAAATACGCCAGTTGTGGTACTTTGACTAACGACTAGCAAGGCCATCTAGTTTGCGCCACTTTAATCATAATAGAGGGCATTCCTTGTAAGCTGTCGCACAGCTTATAGTGTCATCGACATTTTGTTTGGTTTTATCTTAATCGCAAGTCTTTTTAGTAGCCCACTTATTTTAAACAAAGAATAAAGCTTTAATCATGGGGTGGTCACTCTTATAGAACTAACTGATCCCGTAAACTAGTTTGGGGCATCATTGCTAGGAACAGCTTGCAATGACGTCACAGAGGAATGAATGCGCGTGCGTTAAGTCTATCACCATTACTGTTTTGTTAGCAAGTTGTCGATTATTTTAAAGAAGGGGTAAAGCGAGATTTTCTAGATTTTACATTTTATAACGTGGTTTATTTATAAAATAATGGGTTTAGTTAAATTTGATTGAAATCTAAATAAGAATTGATTAATTAACATTCCGCAATATAAAATGCGTTGTGTTCCAAGTGTAACGCCCCGCTTCGAATCTTTTAGGTCGCGGAACTAACGCCGCGAGTGCTAGTGATGTGGTTCTACTTGATAACATTAGGCTGGTTTCACACCAACGAGTCTCGAGTCTGACTCACCCAATTGAGACAGTTACATATTGTATTTGATAGCATCGGGGAGTCGAGTCACCCCGAGTCTAGCCGAGTCAAGAGTCCATGATGCGGCAGATAACAGATTTCCTCAGTCCAGCCGAGTCAAGAGTCCATGATGCGGCAGATTACAGATCTCGTCAGTCTAGCCGAGTCAAGAGTCCATGATGCGGCATATAACAGATCTCGTCAGTCCAGCCGAGTCAAGAGTCCATGATGCGGCATATAACAGATTTCGTCAGTCTAGCCGAGTCAAGAGTCCATGATGCGGCATATAACAGATCTCGTCAGTCCAGCCGAGTCAAGAGTCCATGATGCGGCATATAACAGATTTCGTCAGTCCAGCCGAGTCAAGAGTCCATGATGCGGCATATAACAGATCTCGTCAGTCCAGCCGAGTCAAGAGTCCATGATGCGGCATATAACAGATTTCGTCAGTCCAGCCGAGTCAAGAGTCCATGATGCGGCATATAACAGATCTCGTCAGTCCAGCCGAGTCAAGAGTCCATGATGCGGCATATAACAGATTTCGTCAGTCCAGCCGAGTCAAGAGTCCATGATGCGGCATATAACAGATCTCGTCAGTCCAGCCGAGTCAAGAGTCCATGATGCGGCATATAACAGATTTCGTCAGTCCAGCCGAGTCAAGAGTCCATGATGCGGCAGATAACAGATTTCGTCAGTCTAGCCGAGTCAAGAGTCCATGATGCGGCAGATAACAGATTTCGTCAGTCCAGCCGAGCTAAGTGTATTATTTACACGTTCTTTCCAAGGCTAACAGCATGGACACTTCATTGTTCTCGTCCAAGAGAATCCTTCTATTTATAATCCGTCCCATCCCGAACATCGGGATTGATAGAAATGCAGTTTCCGCTATTTGGAAACAAATTTGAAAAACTACCAAAGGTGCATCGTTTCACATTAAGTGGGTAAATCCACATTAAGCGACGTCTTTTTAGGCGTCTACGCCGGCGTCTCCATACAATTGTATCTATAGAAACTGCTAGGACTGCATCAATCTTGCACGAGCTGTTTGATCAAATTAGTGGACTCGATAACTCGGCTCACTAGTGTGAAAGGCCTTGACTCTAGAGTCAGATTGGACTCGACTCCATGAGACTCGACTCCATGAGACTCGACTCCATGAGACTCGACTCCATGAGACTCGACTCCATGAGACTCGACTCCATGAGACTCGACTCTGCTCGGAACTCGTTGGGTGTGTAACCAGCCTTAGAGTGGCGTTTCTATACTTATCCCTTCTCTATGGCTTTAACACATCCTAGAAAAGTAAAAGTGATGACAATAAATGTAATCACTATGGTAGTAAGAGGCAGATTATAACGTATTTAACCTTTAATTGACTTGCACGGTTTTAGAACTTGCGTGGAAACCTTAGGAACGAATTGACCGCGAAACTCAAGGCAATACTATATAACAGTACAATTGATAATGTGATTTTATGTTATTTCTCCAGTCTGATAGTATTAACTTATTGGATTCCATAAAATTAGAACCCACAACATCAACTATGTTTGGAAATAAATCCGAATGCTATTCAATGAGAAGAAAACATATTTTCCATTTCCTGTAAGGAAGCTTCATTAATATGAGAGTGTAGGATATACTAGAAGAGGTCAGTGTTTTTGCAGTTTTTATAATAAAACATATTTTTTTTTAGCTAGAGTAAATAAAATATTGCTCCATTACAAACATAGAGTTTAATTTTCTTCACACGGTGAGATCAACAGTTGTTGCATATCTGTCATGAACATAGTGGCAATATATGATAAAATTTGTAAATTAAGATAAAACGTTGTCATTAAATTCCAGGACATCCTTTACCGATATTTAAGAGATTTTGAGGTCACCGTGTGAAGAAAATTAAATTCTATGTTTATACTGGAGCAATATTTTATTTTGGCCAAAAGGTTTTACCATAAAAACTGCAAAAACGCTGGTTTTTTCTCACATCCCCTTCCCTCTCACTTTAGGTGCCATTTAGATTTGGGGCAATACTAGAATTCCCCTCTAAACACATTTCTGGGTGCGCTCTGATTACATAAATCATTCCTCTTTAATAGAACATACTGAAAGGTAGTCTAGGAAACAAACACAAACTAAGGCAAGAGTGAAATAACGATCTGTGCGACTCTTCCCAAGGATCGTGAATGTGCAAATCTGTCCGCGTGGAATACATTTGAATGAACGGATGTGGTTAGCCGCTAGGCGGCGGCCTTGGCTTTGAGTGAGTGCTGGGCTGCTGCTTGATAAGAGATAAAAAAAAGTGCAAAACCTTCTCTACAAATCTTGTGAAGAGAAAATAAGAGATGAAGATAATATACGCCATTAGAATGAAAGAAAAAGATAGATAAAAAAACGCATATAAAAAACACACACAGTGTTATCTGTTTTATTCTTTCCTGTTCCCTTGTAAGACAAAGATAAGGTGATAAAAGAATACTGGAGGATGAAGAGGAGAGGGTTGAAGCGTTATCTCGGCTAAATATCACGAGTTAGACGGAGAGAAGGGAAAGGATGTGTGTGTGAGAGAGAAAGAGATGACTGAAAGCATCGTTATCTTCTAGAAACAAGACTTGCGACCCCTGACTCTTTCAAGGCAGGTTCAAATTAGTTTCTTTGGGGGCCCAGTTAATACGGGCAGTTTCCTACTCTCCTACATAGCGCGTTCCCGAGAATGTGTTGGAAAATCGAACAATACAGTTGTTACGTTTAATAAAGAGGGTTCTGGACCATATCGAACTGGGGGATGGAAAAGGGGGGGGATCTTACCTCCGCCCCCCCAAATTCCACCAAACCAAAAGATTTTTTTAACACCACGTCAGTCTTGCTAGCCGTTCGGGTTATACGCTTATTTAATAATTACGATAGTGGTTTTAGGGATGAGGAAGGCTACATTTATAGGAAATGTACCCGAATTTGCGTGGAGGGAAAGTGGAAAATAGTTTTGTAAAATCCACCCTCAATACACCGGACCTATATTTGAACCTTGATCTTCCCGTCGTCGGCAATCTAGTCTACTGCGAGAGTAGTGCCTTAGACCATGAGGCCACCGAAGTGGGTGAAATTATTGTTCCTCTATGTTTAGGATTGTAGCTTACAGTATTGGAATATTATGAACGTAGCAACACCTTATATCTCAATTTTTTTTAAATGTAAAAAAAAAAAGAAGCTACATAACAATCTACATTTTCCTGTTGTGGGACTTCACCAAGAGCCACTACAGGTAAATAACCACCATCCTCCTAATACTCTAAATAAATCTCTATGTACACCCTAAGCCCAAAGGGATTGATCCTTTACTAGTGAGCTGAAAATATGACGAAATCCTAAACGATTGTTTAAATGCTGAGATATAATATTTGATATAATTCTATCATTTCACACATGTTTTAAATTTTGTTGTTTCATTTCAAGATTAATTGAACATACAAACTAAATATACCATCGTTCCTAGGTCCAAGAAAATAGAATACATAGTAAAGTTATCTACTCACCCTAGTCACCCTATTTGACCAGCAACGCGCCCAGCACCGCTGGACACACACTTCCACAAGTCAACTCTCTGAGATGCAAAATTAGCTTCGCGACTGCGTTTCCAAGACCCGCCACCATGAGGCACAAGAATCGGCGGAACCAGGGAGACTGTCCCGCAGAGATGGAGATGCTTCGAGAATCGTCTATGTTGCTCCTCCGAATGTTTTCCATCCAGCCAGCGCGTGTGCTACCCCCACGTGTTTCCTAAACCCCCGCCATCTGGGGATGGTATATAAAGTGTCGTTCTACCAAGTGAAGAGCAGTCTTGGGACTTGTTCGGTTTGAGCTAGGTGTGTAGCGTCGAGCTACGAGACGTAGAGATAGTGTAAACAAAATTCCGTTTCGGCTTAAAAGTAATTATAAACTTATATTTATATTTTTTAAATTTCTTTTTGGACATATGATTCAAAATTTTAAATAACACTTTTTGTTAACTTAAAACGATAAGATACTATTTTTCCCACAAAGATTCTATAGTTGAAATATATCTTTAAAACGTTCATGTTTCTTGTTTGATAATACTATTCCAAAGACCTTAAAGTGGAAATATACTATTGTACTTACATTTTCTTATTTGATAATATTTTATGGGAATATTTCGCCAAAGACTTTAAAATGGAAATATACTTCTAAACTTTCATTATTATGTTTGATAGCCTTTGAAGGAAAATATGTTTCCAAGACTCTAATATGAAGATATACTTCAGTACGAACTTAACTATAATACAAGATTTAATCAAATTAAAACGTAATGTTTGTTTAGTATATAAATTCTGTTAGTCATATATTTTGAGCTGGGCCTTCATGCCAAGTTTAACATGTACTTATTATTTGCCACTTAAGTTTAGCAGCTGTCACTTCTGACAAGTCAAAATTTAGGTATATACCTAAATGTTGACTGTAGGAAGTCAGCTGTGAACTGTCAGTCAGCACCAAAGAAGCCATAGGGCTACTGTTGGTTATACTTCGATACGACAAAGTGTACCACGGATTTGTTTTTAGTATATTTTTTTTTACAAACCTAATAGAATAAATAGTAGAACGTCTTCTTCAACTCGTTTCACAACATATTAACGCGCCTTCATCTCTCTGTTCTACCATATCCTGTCTCACGCCACACAACACTGTCAGTGTCACCTCGGCAAGGAAATAAGACCTTAAGATTCTTGTTTTAATATGATAAGAAAGGTTTACTGGTATGCACTGTAATGTAGCATAAGATATGCAATATAAAAGGATTTATGAGAGAGAGAAAAAAAAACTTTGTGGGAAATGAAATGAAATACACTTTTGTGAAGAATATATGATGAATGATAAAATATGAGAACTTTGAGTCCTTGATTAACATAAAAAAAAGTTATTCGCCACAAGTTGTTCACATCAACTTCAGAATGTAAATAAAATCTCTCTGTTTCATTCAAAAGTCAACTCTTTAGTAAGTACGGTTTTATTATAAAGGAAAACTTACATGGTTTGATTTGTATTAAAATGTGTGGATAAATAATGAACAAAGAGCCTATTACCATGTAATTGTTTTCACTGTGTAAAAATACTATATTTCACAAATACTTGAATTACACACTCACAGTTACTCACGAACTTTATTTATATACACATTTTGATGAGTTGTAAAATTTCCCATTATCATTAACTATGGAATATTTGGACCATGTTAATTTGAGTGGATAAAAGGCGAAATGATACAATATAAAATCTGTTTCATACTGACTTAATTTTATAAAAAACGTAATTACAAGATACATATAATAAGCCTAATTCTATCAAATATTTTACTAAAATTATATACGTGTACCATGTTAACCTCGTACAATAAAAGGAATCAGATTATACTTGTATAACACTAATCTCCTAGTATTAAATAGATAATGTAATATTTTACCTTTAAAGTCTGTGCGATATACCGTACCATTTATTTAACATAGGTTTTAGAACAACTATTATGTCTAGTAAATTACACGAACTGTCTATTGCAATAAAATTACCCAGAAAATAATTAAGGAAGCTCACATTAAAATATTATTAAAAATAACCCCTTAATCGTTACCCCAAAATGAATTGTTTTTACTCAAATAAGGTCAATAATAACTTACTTCTTCACTAAACATATATCCTGTTAATTAAAAATAAATTATATTCCTCTTGAATACTTGATAAATTAGATCGTTAGAATTAATGTGTAGTTCGGGGGAAAAAAAACCATACAAATGATACGAACCCTTAAAACTGTGCATTATCATTTGAATACTCTTTGTCTACATTATTATTACCATACAAATAGAGCTACAATTATTTATAGCTCTACATATAATGTTTTAACTTTCATTTATCTCAAAAGTCTGATTCATCTTGTTCTTTTTTTTTATAACGTAGATTTTCCTGAAAATAAAATACACAAAACGTAACTTTGAAAACTCTTAGAGACTTGTATATTTTGTCTTTTGAAATATGGGGGGAGGGGGGGAAACACCACCAGAGATATGATACGTAAAAGCTTCTTGTCCCATATCTTTCATCATAAGCCGAAGTATTCTTTCAAAACTCTGGGATGAAAGAATTTATTGGGACATCTTCAGAGACCATCAGATTTGATTACATTCAAGTATTCTCTTCGAAATACGTCTTCTCCTTCTTTGAAAGAGAGATTCTATCAGCGAGCAGGTACTTCCCGTGTATATTCTTACAAAAAAAATTTGATCGCATCGCGGAGTATAAATAATAGTCGTAAGTTGGTTTTAAGATTGGTTATACTTTCGTCAGGTATATCGCACACAGCATAAGTCATCAGACTTTAAAAATATTGTATTTCCTGTAGTAAGAGGGTCAATGCTCGAATCTCTGTAAGGATAGCCTGAAGGTAGTTTCCACGTGCTGTTTTTCAATATGTATTTTCCCAGTCTTACTTAGTGCAAGTGCGGGTACATTTCCTCTAAGAAAATCCTCTTATTCCTTTGATTAATCCGTTTTCAACCTTTGGTTTATAAATGCATCAAACATCTAAAAAAATCAAACCCATGGATTTGTATAGCTAACTATAGTAGTTAACTATATGTAGAATATTTCGTTTGTTTGTATAGAAAGGTATCTAGCTTGGCTTACTCTGTTCTGGCGTGGCTCAAGGTGGCTCAACATTTTTAATCCCAAGGGCCAAATCTGGTCATCATTTTACACCGCGGGCCGAATATATATTTAGTAATTCCATCAATTTAATATAACCCTACAAACAAACACTTAATAAACAATTATTTTCAATACTTGGATTAAATTGTGTTTTTGGTTGGTAGAACCTTTCAAATTTTACTGCCAAACAAAGTTTATTAATATTACAAAAATATAATTATATTGCAATATGAACGTACACACTTTTTTTTACACAAAGCCCCCCAGTGGGTTTTCTTTGCAAGTGGATGTAAACTAATGTAATTTCAGCGTTGATTTGAACGTAACAACTTAAAGTTACCGGTATTGTATTGTATATACCACACCTACTTTAAAGTTTCTCCGCCATTTTGAATTTTTTTCGGAGGATAAAAATTCAAATTTTTAACTTTTTGGAATTTTACCGTTGGTTACAGGCTATAAGATATAAGTTTGACAAATTTCAAGTTTATAGCTCATCTTAAAGTGGGTATACATTAATGTCAGTGAGTGAGTCAGCCATGTGGCTTTATAATAGTATAATACGTTGTCAAATGCGCATGCGTACTGATTTGAGACGGTTGGTTTTAAGATTTGATTGGTTCTCTTGTGCCAAACATCTCAGGCAGAGTGGGTGAAGTAAAAGTGAGTTGAACGTTAGAGGAACAGCTCGCGCCGATTTGAAGAAAATCTTGTGATTGGCTTAGAGCTCGTCACGTGACCATGTTTCTGTTACGTGTGAATCCACAGTAAGCGCGATAAAATTTAATCAGAAACTGATTGAGCAAATTTATTATTACTAAAGAGATGTTTAGGTAGATGAATAATGATGAAATAGTAACAATCTTCTCCAAATGAATTGTCGAAATCTATACAAATCCTAAATCGAGTTTGACTGACAAGCGAATCAGTAGGCCTACATGATGTGCCGCAACACGGAGCTATGTCGGAAGAAACATCCCCGCATGGATCTTTGCCAAGAAATGTTTGCCTGTTCTGATTTGTATCAGTTTCAAATCTTCCCCTACCCCCCCGAAGTATTCCTAGAGACAGCAAAGAAACACAATATTATTCTTGGACTGAAATACACTCGTCGGCCTCATCAAAACGTTCAATCTGTGTATCCCCAAGTGCCAATAAGATTACCGACATCGCTCGGGCTTGTCCCTGCAGACTTACAGATCGCAGTCGTGAATTCGACAGTTTTAGACCTCACCTGACTGCTAGACCTAATACAGTCCAATGTCCATAGGAAGAGCCTTTTAGAAAATACAAATATGTTTGTTATATCTACTATATCTACTTTCACGTTAAGTCATGTTTACTGCAGCTATCATTTTTAATAGATATCATCACCCACTTCGGTGGCTGCATGGTCTAAGTCGTTACTATCACAAAAGACTAGACTGCTGAAGACTAGGATTTCGGGGTTCGAATCCCGGTTGGGTGTACTGAGGGTGTTTTTTTACCAAATGTTTTCTCACTTTTCCTCCGCGCAAATGCGGGTTCACTTCCTATAAATTAAACCTTCCTCATCCCTAACACTTTAGTGTAACTAGTACATATGCGTATAGCCTGAACAGGTAGTAAAACGCGGTGCTAAAAAAAATAGATATCAATACATAAAAAATATGGTAAAATGTTATCAATTTTGACCACAAAAATAAAGTTTGTATTTTATAAAAGGTCCTTCCTTTGAAAACTGGACTGTAGCACGTTGAAACCCGAGTAACCGCGTAACATATTGCAAACCATACGTCTGTTCACCCTCTTTGTTGTCAAGGTTGTCAGGTCCCCGCGTGATCACAATGATTACACTCGGGTCGAAACATACACATTACCGTCGGGTGAGCGATATCGCGCACGTCAGCTGTTTCAGAAGCGTGACACAAGATCTTGCACCCCTCTGTCCCAAGAGCTCGCACCTCGCGAGATACTCAGAGGAATACTGACATAGGTCAGGATTCTAACACTATAGAGGTTGGAGCTCACTTGCAGGGGAAGTATTCTTGAGTACATTCAGAGACACCTCTAATAGTTGTCCCGTTTAACTTCGCAAAGACCTGGTTCCATGGCCGCATGGTCTAAGGCGTCATTCTCGTGTTAGACTATACTGCCGATGACAGGGAGGTTGGGATTCGAATCCCGGTAGGGTATAATGAAGACGGTTTTTTCAAAATGGTTTTCCATTCTTCCTCCACACAAATACGGGTAGACTTACTTTAAATTCAACCTTTCTCATCCCTAACTCAGTAGCGTAATTAGTATTGAACAGGTAGTAAGACGCGGTGCTAAAAAAACACTTCGCAAAGAAAACCCGTTGAGATCTTCTAGAATGCACCCAGGAATACATATTCTGTTCATATCACATCATATCGATTCTTTTAGGGTGTTTTTTATTGTTAGCGCACCCTTGTCCATATCTCACCAAATCAGGTCATTTCTTAATTTTTTATCGAAATGTGGGGGTGAATGGGGGTAGACTCAAATATAGAATATTTTCCGAGCCGATGTGATTAGAGGTCAGCAGAAATGGGGGGGTGGGGGATTAGGAAGGGCATTCCCCCTCACCTGCAAATAATTTGCCCCTTGGAATAAATCCCCTCCCCAAACCCCCACAGCTATATTTCAAATCCCCTCTCTTCTTATACTATCGATTATGAAGCTGAAAGATGACCTTAAATTAAACTCCAAATTACTTCTAGGTGCATTTAATTTTCAAAAATTTGCTATAGAAAGCCACTTCTAATAGCTTCCATACTCTAGAGGCATCTAACTCCCAAAAACAATCAACTATGTGTGCTCCAAATAGCTTCAAAGGGCAAAAAAAAAGTCTAGGAGACAACCACTTTAAATAGCTTCTAGATAAATCTATTTTTTTAAATTCAATTCAAGGACTACTCAAAATAGCTTATATAAGCATTCAATTTTTAAAATAAGCTGGAGGAAGACCACTTTCAAAAGCTTCTAAGACCATCCAAATTTCAAATAATACATGGGAAAGACTACTCCAACTAGCTTATAAAAATAATTTAATTTCCAAAAATTAGTGAGCACTACTTCAAATAACTTTTATAGATTTACAATTTTCAAAAATTTATACGCTTATATTTTCTTGCAAAAACAAACTTCCATCAAATACACAAATTCGTATTAATTCCTTGAAAATAATATTTCATGGAATGAAAATGAAAATATAAGGTAATTTTTCAAATAGTTTCTGTTTTTGTACAAACAGTATTTATTTTAAGGTTTTGACATCACAGCCTCACTATTTTATTTTCCACCGAGTCTAACTGCCCATCCAGACTTTCTGCACTATGATAGGGTAGGGATGATTAAGGTAGAATTTAGAATAAATGTACCCTAAAGTTCGTGGAGGGAGGGTGGGAAACCATTTATCAGGAAATACTCAATTACACCAGGCCGGATTCAAATCCCAACCTCTCATCACTGGTATAACAAACTATAAGAGCTTTATACTAAGCCCATATGCTCACCTGCGAAGGTGATCCTACTATCAAATTATAGAAATATTAACTGGGCACTACCCGGTAGTAGCCTTTTTTTTAAAACTAATATTCTTCAATAAAAAACATTTTATATTAAAAATCAATATACTTTAATCCTGACTAAAGTGTGGTGGATAAGTGGCCATTTTTTTAATATTTTGAAAATTGAAAAATGACACCTGGACACGGGAATCGAAACCGAGACCTTTGGTTTAGTACGCCAAGTAGTAGTTCGATTCCCGTGTCCAGGTGTCATTTTTCAATTTTTAAAATATGATATCTAGATGGAGAATTCCTCACTAAAAAGCATAAATAATCGCTTCAGCTATTTGATTCTTAAATTGATTTTAAGTTAAAACCTCGGGCACAGCGGGTCCAATTCAATACACAATTCCAAGGAGGAAAAAAAATAAGAAAATTATAGATGTAGTTAGAAGTATTTGTATTGATTATTTTACAACTTTATCTATCCACGTTTAGAACTGATTATTTAGCCAACACTATTTGAAAGAGTGAGACGATTTTTCTCGTTTTGATAGACATTCTCCACAGTTTTTTTTATATAATAATGAAAAAAGGTGTAATTAAGAATATAACATTTAAATCAATCAATCACGATTGTGCAATATCTTTCATGCCCTTTAGGCCAAATTATATTCAAGAAGTGCCACATTTTTCTTTTTTCTAAGCTAAGGAACCAATAAATATTTCTCCCCGCGTAACTGCCCTTATCACCAACAACCATCCATCCAATCTCAACCGACTTAAAACACATTTCCTCTAAAAACTATATATATATATTTAAGTGTTTACCCAAAAACTCCCCAAGAACCAAAGCTGCAAGATGTTGATACGTCACTAGCCGTCACCCGTGGGCATGGCCCCGCAGCGTTTTACCGAGAGACTGGTGTCATGGTGGTGTGGGGGTGTGCGGTGGTGGTGGGGGGTTATAGGGCGTGCCTCTGCAGCCATTGACAAGTCATAAAACAAGAGGCTGCTGAGACTCACGACTGTTTGCACGATGGCCGCGGAATGGCATCGTAAATAATATTTACAAAATATTGACGACGGTTCTCTCGACGCCTGGCGACGCTTAAATCAAGGTGTTTTGTGTATGTCTTTAACGGAGAGTTAAGAAAGAGTTGTGGGTGTTGACGGGGAAGCGTGTAAGTACTCATATAGTAACAAAGTAAACAGCTGTTAATTAAATATTAGGATCCCCCGTTACTTTGAAGACGACTTAGATAATTTGGTGTTGGTATGGTTAGGATTCTGGTAGGCTTAGGAAATACAGAATAGCTGTTTTGTAATCGACCGTGATAATATTTTACCATATTATTAGTGTTATTTTATAGGTATTGATACTTTATATATATAGTGACAACCTCAGATCACATCACGTGTGAATATGAAGTTAGTTTAAGTAAACATACTCAAGGTTATGAGATTGTATTTACTAAGCGATACGTTAAGCACATGGGCTATATACGAGTATTACATCGTAAAAGCTAGTGGGAAAATGAAAGGAAAGGTAGGGAATTTGGGAATCAAAGAGGAAAAGAGCCAGAATTCGCCTGGAGTGAATAGGAAACCGATTTAATGGAGAGAAAAACTATCTCCAGTGCATTCGGTCGGTATTCATACTTAGTAATTATTATTCTACGAAAGAATAACATCAACATCAAACTAAATGTTATAGGCTTATTGTTATTCTTCAATCAATGTTTATCTCACGCCAGTAATTTTGTTTGTTAAATACAAGTTTATGTTTCACAAAAACTTCATTAGTTTTAAATTTGTTTGTCAAAGGATGGAATGTTTTTAGCATGTACAATCTATTAGTTGTCATAATATTTAAAAACTGTGTCAAACAAATTAATAAATATTAATGAAGTTGTAGTTGTAATTTCAAATGTAGATTTTGTAAAGAAATAATTATGTATGTTACTATAAGATTTCTACGATAGTGCGACATAAATGATAAAAAAAAAGGGCAGAACTCTTAAAGTAGGTGCCCAAGATTACATTACAAACGTGAAATATTTGTTTTGAGATAAGAGATACCGAATCAATGGACATCTGTTTAAACGACAAAGAAGATCTAAGAAAAACCAAGTTTCTTATCAGAGGAAGGAAACTTTAATACATAGTGAAAAAAAAAACCAGAACGACAGTAAATATAAAAAACAGTGCCTCCACTGTTTCTTTTTCTAGATATCAAGTTTCAAGATCAAAAGTATTGATTTAATGGGCTTATCACAGACTTAGTGAATCACCACACTTTTCCTACGGTACGAAATAAAGCCTCGATAGCACAAGAAAAATATATCATGATTTTAAATCAAGTTGCGTTTCGAGTATAATTCATGCTCACGAAAAAAATAACCTTGGCATGAGCTAATAGTATTTTTTTAGATATAGATTCGCAGTCCGACCAATAATGTACAACTTTATTTTAGCCAATTAATTACTTAAACTCTGAAATAAACATATTTTTAATTCATGCAGTAAAATAAATAAATTACCCTAATTAAATTTTTTTTACTCTCACATCCAACACCATGGCTATTAACGGCAAAAAGAGCCCCAACTGGTTTATAATCCTATCAAAGGTCCCGTGATCACTCGTAGTTTCTACACTCATACTTTATTTTGTCTATGCATCATATTGGCCTATTTTTTGTTACTTTTTTCACTACATCTTACAACCCGTTCGGGCTATAACCGCTATACGCTTATGTACTAAATTAGGCTGGTGATTTTATGGATACTCGCATTTGCATGAAGGGGGAAAGGAAAACCACTTTGTAAAAACCACCCTCAGTACACACGCCTGAGATTTGAACCTCAATCTCCCCGTCATCGCCAGTCTAGTCTACTGCGATAGTAGCGCGTTAGATCATGCGGCCACCGAAGCGGGTATAGGTATATTTATTATTTAAATTAGATTTTTCGTCAAATACTTATGTCCCCACCAACTTTAGAGTAAAAATATAGAATGAATTTATACCAGTAGTTAATAAAATGTAACTTACATTTTCATATTGAGCCTTTTAAAATGTCTTATGATAATTCTTATGAGCAATCAAGGTAATTTTTGTCCTACTCAAATATTATTTGCAAGTATTTTACTGTGTATATTTGCGAGTTTAGAAGCCTCAAAGATATTTTTTTTTATTTATTGAAGAGGTAGTTTTCTTACGAGATAGACTTAAAAAGCCACGAGATCGACCGGTCAATCACGATCATCCAGTTACCGACAAGGGTTTCCAGCTTAAAAAGGTCCGAGGGCCACAATTGAATCCTCGAGTCTACTGACGGGTCGAATCGTAATCGTCTAATGAGTGAAAGGAAATTGGACACACCCGGATACACAAGTTATTATAAAAATATTAAATTGTAATTGAGTTTAGTAATGAATGAACATCAGTTGAAGTTTTCATGAATGTTTCCCACATAAGTCAACATTTTCCGTTTCTCAGCTAAAAACATTTATTATACTACGGTACATTACTTTTCCAAAAAACATGATAGACCGAAAAAAAAATTGCGGGCCGCCAGTTGGAAACTAATGAGGTAAGGACAAGGAAGGGTGTAAATAAACTGCACTTGCGCTGAAGGAAAAAGGATAAAAACCAGGCTGATAAATCATTAGCGGAAAACAACCCCCATAGTGCACCAGTCCGAGAAACGAACTTCAACTTCCTTGTCTCTGGCAATCAGGTTTGTTAGGTGAATGACGTCATATACCATGTGGCCACCTGTGCGGACAATCCCCACTTGTTCAGTTAGTACAAGAAATCAGATAAACCCAATAAAATACTGGGTTAAGAGTATACAATGAGTAATGCTTATCAATACCCAACAGTTTATTAAAAAATATGAAATATAAAATAGGCGAGAGCATATAATAAATTGTGGAACTTAGACCTTTTCTTTAAGTTAAAAAAGTTATTTATAATAGCGCTGCATTAATCTACCTCATAAAAAGTGATAAAAATATATTTACAAGGTGGACATATTATTTACAGCTAGGGATAGAATCCTCAAATCCTTAAGGATATTCGAGATCCAAGGATTCGAGATAAAAAATAAATTGAAATATATTTTTTAATTGGACTTTGTTTTAGATATATAATACTGCATATTGATGGTTTCAACTACAACTTCGTTGCAGGGAAAAACTTAACAACCAGACCCCAGGACATTAATTTAACACTCAACTGAATATATTAATTTTAAAACTTAATTATTGCACTTTATCGACAAACAAAAAATTTAGTCATTCTTTCTACTTTATAGTATTCGGTTGTATTATTATTATTATTATTATTACTACACCACTAAAATGTTACTAAACAACTAGTATTGTCCGTAGTTTACAGGTATATGTTAGATGATAAAGCAAGAAAGTTTGATAAATAGTGTTTATATTTATTTTAACTCTCCTTAACAGTAAAATTATTTGAGTGAACTCATGCTTTTCTCATCCCCTTCAAGTTTTCTGAGAAATGGACCTCCCCTTAAGACGCAAGACTAATAAACATTTCTGGCTCATAACTGATAGCATTGATGAATATAAATAAGAAAAAAAAAAAGAGAGGGACTGAGTACCAGCTTTCCTTATCTCGAGCCGAGCACGAAGAATAGGGTGGGGTAAAGAGGGACGGGGTGGCTATATTTCTGCGGCGGATGGATATTTAGATATTCTAATAGTGACCGATAAGGGAGAGAGGGCTGGCGGGCGGGCGGCTGGTTGGCTGGCTGCGATAGTGGCGCTGCCTAGCGGTGTGAGATAAAGACGAGGGAGAAGCGTGGAGCTTGGCTGATAAGAGAGCCTGTGTGCTAGACGGGTTGCAGAGATATTGGTTTCCCCAGGAGAAGTGGAGGAAGGAGAGTGTTTTGCACTGTACTCTGATATAACGTCACGTGACTTGCTTAGAGAGATGGGGTAGGGGGAAGAATAAGAAATAATAAGGAAACAAACTCTACCGGCGGGAAGGTGGTCTTAATAAGAATACCGCTCACTGCGGTTTTAATCAATTCATGCTTCCATAAGAAGGAAATTAAAGAGGGATGAGGAACATGGGAACTGTAGGACCAAAATGTTGGCTGGGAGGAATGTTGAGGTTTACTGACATGGCTGTGATGACACTTTACTTATAAAAACATACTCTAATTTACTAATAATACTACAAAAGTGCGTCAAACACATAAAAATCAAACAATAAAATAAGATACTGTCCGATTTAGATGAGAAGGAACTTTTTGGTCAGTCATAAAAGTTGCTAAAATAATCTTCATTCGTACGTAAAGTAGTGTGTCACTTTTTATCAATAAAATGTGGAATAATACTAATAATAATGTAAAATGTTATTAATGGTGGCTGCAAAAAATTGTGTTTTTTTTAAAAAAGTTCCTTTTAACCAAAATCACGTAAATAATCCGAATTTGAATCCAGCACTTTAAATAACGAACCATGATTAGAATAAAAGTCTTGAAATGAATTAATAACTAAACTTTTCTGCGCATCCAGCTGGATATATACATTATATTACATTACTATCCAAATACTTTAAGTTTAGTGTTTACCTCATAAACATGTAGATAAAGATAGTATAATTAATTTAGATGTATTTTAATTTATGATGAAAGCTAGCCTTTTTAAGAAAATTTTAAATTTTTTAAGCAACTTGAGGTCAGATATAAACAAAAAAATTATACAAACAAAATAATGTTTTCTTCCAGTAGAAGAGGGTGGTGCATTAAAAAATATATATACTTGTTGCCAATCGCCACAAGTAGCGAATTTGCCGTAAAAGAGTAGCGAGTTTGAGTTGGTCAGCTCTCGAAGTAAAATATACTTTTTTTCCCTGATGGCTTGTGCTGGTTGTAACTTGACAATTTCCTGCATGTCATTGAAATAATTTCGCTTTCTGAATGAGTAATTGACTCAACACTACCCTACCGTCCACCACTCCCCTCGTCTTTGTGATTTCAACGACTTCAAATCTGCATTTAGATTCCCGAGTGATCTATTCTATTTTGATATCACAAATTTCTTTTAAAAAATCCACCCTTCATTCTTTAGACAAGCGCGAGCTTGACGATGTTTTGCTTTCTCTTCACATTCTGGAACGCTTGATAATTTACCAGAATTCTTCAGTCACAGATATTTGAAAATGTGGAAATATATTCTGAGAGACAACGATATCCCAATTTTAAAATCAGGCATTTCGAGATTATTGCTCATGTTTGGATCAACGTGGTGGTGTAAATCAACGTTCTCTACGATGAGAGTCATCAGGTAAAAATACAGCTCTCGAATTGTTGATGTCACTTTGGAGGCTAAAATGTGCATGCAGTTCAGATAGTCAGCCAATGCTGCTGCAACATGTCTGACAAAAGGATTATAAAATTTTGCATTAAATTCAACAGTTTTCATAATTTGCGTCTGAGGCAGTTGCAACTTATATATGAGTAATCAAAATGTAAATGTTTTATATAAACTTGTTCAAACTGTGTTGTTTTAAATGTTCGATTGAGCAGTCTAATCTTTCGATTTTCACATGGTGTGGCGAATTTCACTTCTCATTCGCCCCACATGTGGCTACATTGAAAAATATGTTGCCCACCTCTGTTCTGAGTTGTCCCTCTCGCAAGTAACTAGACTGCCGATTAGGGGGAGTTCAAAGCTAGAGTCATGAAAGGGTGTATGTATTGAAGGTGACTTTAACTACATGATTTTCCACTCTCCCTCCATCCAAATGCGGATATTCAACATTCCTCACCCTTAAAAAGTTAAAGTATTAAGTACATATGCGTATAATCCGAATGGGTAAGACGCGGTCCTAAAAAATGTCAGTGTACCCGCATTTGAATGGATTGTATAGAAAACCCTTTATGAAAAACACATCTGGCAAGGGTTTGAGCCCCAGCATCCCGTCAACTGGTAGTCATACCAGACGAGGTTGACACCTTAGCCCATGTGCCCACCAATGTGTGTATATTTTTACAGTCTTAGTTTTTAATTCACGTGAATATAAAGACTTTTCCGACGTGGTAAAGAAGACTGATGATGAAGGCGCAGTAAATGGGGTTAGATGCACTTGACAACTGGTAGTGCTTGTCCCCTAAACCTACAATGTCGATAAGTGTAGCACAGGTGGGTGCTATGCGCACGCCGCTACGCGCACATAGCCACCCCCTAATTTGCATGTAGTAAGAAGGCGGTGACCGTACACGTTATCAGCTCAAGTTACGCGGACGTGCTCAGAATATGACAACGCAGCCCTTATATAACACCAGGAAAAACAACACCTACAAAACTGAGTTAATGTTTCATTCAAAGGAGCCAGTTTGAAATATTACTGTATTACATTAATTCACCATTTTTCCACACCGCGCAGAAACAGATAGGTAGTAAGATAAATATTAGTTCGCCCTCTGCAATAAATATTAACACCGTAAGAACTATTACACAATTTTTTTCATAAATTTTTACCTCTCAAATGTTTGTAAGTATATTTTAATACTAGCAATCCCGCACGTCGTTGACCGTGTCCCACTGTGGTATAAGAATTATATAAGCCCCCCCCCCTCTAAGCTCCCCCGTACGCCCACCATGGTGCCCGATTTGTCATTTCTCTGAAACGGAGTTTGAAACCAGATTAACAATATTTTCTCTAAAAATCTGTTAAAAATAGCTTAATTAAAAAGCTAATTATAAATTTAAAAATTCGGCCTTGAGGTCCATTCTGAACCCCTTCCGTCCACCTATGTAAAATATTTCATATCTCTGCGTGTCGTAGATTTGGCTGGGCATCGCACACAAACAAACACACACACACACACTCAGTCAAACACTTCCTTTTATTAGTATATAATTCCCTACCCCGAGTGAATAATGAAAAATCCTAAAACCTAACAATAGTAGCGAAAGCATAATTTCAGCTTTATAACTTTAAAGCAAGGCTTTTTATCCTATCCCGGTGGAATTTCGAAAAATCCTGAAAACAGTTATTAGTGATTATAGTTACCTACTTACATGCCAAATTTGAAGTCTCTAATAATTATAGTTACGGAAATAAGTCAACTTTTAAGCGAAAATATAAATCCTCTTTATTCCCTATCCCGTGGGAATTTCAAAAAATCCGGCCTTATTCCTTGTCTACATCATAAAGGGAACCTCTGTGCATAATTTCAGCTTTCTAGGTCCAAGGGTTTGGGCTGGGCGTTTATGAGTCAGTCAGTGAGTCAGGACTTATATATATAAGTGTGTGTGTAGTTTATTTTCATTTATTTGAGGTATTTAACGTGCAATTTCTGAACTGACTGATTATATCAACACACGACTTATAAACTAACTTAGATCTAGAACAGACACAACATCCAGCCCTCGGCCGTTAACTCATCACTGTGAAATGATAAATTTTCGGCTATGCCAGGATTATAATCCGGGATCCTTAATTCAGTAGAGACAGGCTATAGACTGAGCTAAAGTGTCAAACTTTTGTGCAATTTAAAAATGAAAATGCGTAACAAAAAGCCAGTTTTGTGTTTAAAATGTTTTTAATGTATATAAAATACATTCACTGTATAATATAATATACTCAATTAATGCATGTCCACTTAAGTATCCTCTACCATCTATCCACGTTTGTAAAACACATTCATTTACATTCTGTATAATAATGGGTGTTTTTTTCGTCGGGTCGGTGGAACCACGATTTCAAAAAAATTAGTATTCTCAATAACTCATCATCATTAGGTCATCAATCTTGAGATTGGCTTGCTACAGCTCTCCGCTTTTGCCCGTCCTGAGCCAATTAAAAAAAATTGTACCTTCTTCTGTCAACATCGTTCGCGGATTCATGTACTCCAGTCGTAGTCTCCCTCTTGAATTTCTCCCCTCCGCACCTGCTGCTATAGCTATATTCGTCAAACTATTATGTATCAGTATATGGCCTAACATGTGAGTAAAAAGTAAAAATAATATCACCTTAATAGGCCCTACCTTGATGATATTATTATTATGTTTTAGCACTACGTCTTGCTACCTATTCAGGTTATACGCATATGTACTAATTGCAGATGGTGAGTTAGGGATGAGGAAGGTTGAATTTTAAAGGAAGTATACCGGCATTTGTGTGAAGGGAGATTGGAAAACCATCTATGAAAATCCACCTCAATCAGGAATCAAACCCCGATCTCCTTGTCGTCGGCAGTCTAGTCTAACATAAGAGTGACTCGTTAGACTACGCGACCACCAAAGCGGGTCCTTAATATTACAAAAAGAAAATAATAAAATCCTAAATAAACAATAAAACTCACCTCATATTTTTTTTCCATACAAAATTTGAAACAACGGTGTGATTGTTGGGCTATAAATCTTGTGCTTTCAAAATTGTTGACAAATGTGTGTCCGTGAGCCATGATTTCTTGGGTGCTTAGTTTCATTCTTGTGAGAAAACAATTGTTGACACACATGTGTGCTGCCAAACATTATACATATTGAGAGAGCAAATTAAACAATTTTTGGGAAATGATCATTGTCGAAGAAAGAATATAAATTTGGTATAGAAACCTTTTATTTCTCCAAACTATGCCAGATTCCCAAATATCACATTCTCAAAGGTCGTATTTCTACGACGTTTATATATATTTTTTAAAAGAGTCGGATTCGTTGGTATTAAACTCAGTTAATGAAAAGGTCCACGAGCCGCAAGTTTGACATCCCTGAAAAAAGCTTTAGTAAAATACTAGAATGCCAGTAACTAAGAGGTCAAGGTTCGAATTCTGGCCAGGTGCACTGGGGTAAATTTAAAAAAAATCCTTTATAGCTCCAGGAAAATGCGAGTATATTTCCTCGAAATTATATTTTTATAATCCCCTAAATAACAGTGTAGATATGCGGATAGTTCCGGAGGATGGTAGAACCACGTTTTTAAAATAAGTAGTTTTTTCTAAAAATTGCAATAAAAATCACAAAAACAAAAATTGTCTTAAAAACTTCCAAAACCAAATTCATATATTTTTCTGTTGTTGTTGAAACGCATACTAGTTTTGGTAGTTTTTAAATAGGCTAAGCAAATCAACAATAAAAAATCGTTTAGTAATTTTGTTTTTATGGAAACTTGACCAGAATAATTCTGGGTTGTCTCGTGAACTAGCCTTCAAGACAGGTAAGGGTGTCCTCACAGAAGGGGGGAAGGGGTATTAATCTCTACAACCTAATTTATTATCCTATCTATATAACTTTTTCCAAAAATAAATTCCCTTTTCTAAAAAATAAAAGCAAGCTCACAAACCAACCATTGATCCCACAAACTAAAATATTGTTGTATTTAACAGTCACAAAAATTACTGGAACTATTTTCATGTATTCATACGTCAAGTCATGTGATATTCAGTTGTATATTTTCATGAATTATATTAATACCTATTAAAGAGGCCTAACACTAATAATATAGTAAAAAATAGTAGTAGTTGTGATATTTTTAACTGTCAGACGTAGTAGGATTTTGGTAAGAAAATACAAACATATTTGTTGCGCTCAGTACTGATAACATTTTACTTTATTTTTAGTGTTATTTTATAGGTACACTATTGTTACTTACTAAACGAGACAGCTGTACGTCTCAGGACTGGCGTATGAATACATGAAAGTTGTTTTATTAACTTTCGTAGCTGTCAGACACTGTTCTTCCTATCAGAGTCCTAATATATATATGACTATTTATTCTCTAATGAGATCAATTGTATATTTGTGAGATTGCTTGGTCGTATTAATGCTGTGTCTTAAGTAAGGTGGCGATTGTTAACGAGTTATAATTTCCTTTTTGGGGTGGTATTTGAAATGAGATGCGTCGATATATTTTGTTAAATTCTTAATACTGTGAGTTGTGATGGTTTTAAATATTAATATAGATAATTTGACTCAAACTGAGCCAGTGCACCTGGCTAATAACCTGCGGGTCCTGAGTTTGATACCCACATGACACCATGGTATTTTTCAAGAAAGGAAAACTATACCAAAGGTCATCACTGTCTGGTTCAACACCCTCATACTATCACCAACACCTCATCTCATCGGGACAAGGTAAGAGCCTCCATGGAAAGGATGTACGATTAGTACATTCGGGTGTGCCCTGGGCAAAGGTACATTAGCACTGGCTTGTTTTCCCACGAATTGGGCTACGAGTGATGTAGCCAAGAAACGCATGAATACAAAAAAATTATATGACTCTATGTTCCGATATGTTACAGAGACACAGAATATCAACCATGTAAAGTGTACAGTTTGTTCGACGGGCTATGGTTGATGGTTCAGAAAAGACCGAACACCCCCCC
>CABFWO010000558.1:144308-164063 GCA_902155825.1 Timema genevievae
CCCCCCCCCCAAATAAAAATAAAGCCCAAGTGGTTAGCATAAAAATAAAGTTCGGAAGCTACCGAACACACACGGAGACGCCCGAATAGTCATGCGTCAGCACCGTCATGCGGTCCGCATCACACCGTAAAAATGCGGATCTTTTGAAGATTCGTCCACTCCAGTGCGGGCATTTAAATACAAGGATAGCATGCGGTATGGATGCGGTAGCAGCCAAACTTTTTTTAAAAAACGTGGTGCCATGGACTCCGACACTGGTACAAGCCGGATCTCCACAAGATCCGAGATTTACGGTGCGGTGTGATCTGGGTTGGCTAAGTATAACCTTCTCTCATAAGATATTCAACGAAAGAATGAAGAGGATATATCAAAGGATGCCGTCCTGGTAAAAAGATTTAGAAACACTAGCACAAAAGATGAATTATGTAATATGTTGCATTTATAAAAAATGTTTCTTTAACAAATATGCACCCATATATATTCAGCATCCAGTTGGTCGAGATAAAAAAAAAGTTAAACGTGATATGCTACCTGTTCTTTATTTACTATACACAGCACCGAAAAGTATTCAAAACTATTTGTTTGCCAATGAGAGTAGCTTAGGTCACTCAAGTCTGGGATAAGCATTCGTTTTTACTGTGAAAAGAATCACTAGATAATGGAGAAACAAGGTTGGCATAAAATTATACACGGTTTTGTTTAATCTTATTTTATTTTTTATTTTCAGTAATTTGGGCTCAAATTAACGTTACAAAAAGTAATCTGTATTACAGATTAGGCTTAATGAGTTTGTTGTAAGTGCAATATATTTTTAACATAAATAGGACAGACATTTTCCTAAAAAAAAAAGATCGTGTTCTTCGTCCTAATATTCGTCTGGGCTGTCCACATATTTACCCTAGTGAGATAAGGATGGGTAGAATTTAGAATAAATGCATCCGCACTAACGTAAGTAGAGAGTTGGAAACAATTTAAAAATAAGAAAAATTGCCTCAGTGCACCCTGCCGGGATTCGAGCCTTCCCATCAATGTCAAATCAGATAAAAAGAGAGTTTCGCCTCTATCCGTGTAAACTGTAACCAGCGGTTTTTGTATTTATATAAAACTAAAGGAAACGGAAGTAAACTTTTTACCGATTATTTCTGTCGTTAGATTACTTATTCAATAAGTAGCAACCCACGTCACTTTCGCATTAGACCGGACTTTCAATTACGGGGACATCAGGGATCAAATGCTGGTATGACGTGGAGATCGGGGTTCGAATGCTGGGTTTATTGAGGAAGGTTTTACCTAAATGTTTTTCCCAATCTACCTCGACGCAAATGAGGGTATACCCACTATAAACTCAACCTTCCCCATCCCTAACACATTGGCGTATTTAGTGTATACGCGTAAAACCGAACGGGTAGTTAGACTAGGTGCTATTTTGAAAAAAATAAAATAAATAACCGAGCCCTTTGAAGGAACCAAGACAAGTCTAGTGTGTGAAGCGTGTGAAGGCGCATTTAGACCAAGCGAGCGAATGCTCATTCTTCCCCCACTACGCTTAAATTCTCTTGGTGTAAACGTGTAGTGAGCATTCTTTCGGTGCGCTAGTATGTTCTAGTATATTCGCCCGAAATGGGAATGAATGCTCTAAGAATGCTCGCTCGGTTGGTCTAAACAACGAAAGAGTGCACGAACAGTTGCTTGGAGCATTCCTTCGGGTTCACACGCGCTCGCTCGACTGGGCGGTTTTAATCAAAGGATTCTTTGGTTCGGTTCGCGTTCGCTGTTCTATGAATAGCTCTTTTGGTGTAAACGAGTTTAGTAGCAGTTTGTTAAATCACCGTTTACACTAAAAGAGCACTAACGAATGCTCTTATTCTTGCTCTATGTTCTTGTTCGTTTGGTATAAACCCACCTTAAGGCGGAGTATTCTATTGCTCGCAGGTGAGAAAGTGCAGTAAACTTGTCAACTGCACGGTCTAAGCCACTTCCGTCCGCTAGAGATGTTAGTCTACCACCAACAAGAAGAGCAATGTGCACAATTACTAGAGTTCTTTATCTGAAAGGAAATATATTTCCACGAAACTCGTTCGTTCGCCCTTTAAGAGACAACACACAATTAAAACTAGCACGTGTTACGTCGAGATGGCTATCCACGGAATGAACACACTAATTTACAATCAGAAATGTAGGTAATTGTGGTAGAGATCGCGAAAATTCTTAACGTGCGAATTATTAACCGAATGGACGAAGTGTGTCGTCATAGTTTTCATAGAGATTGGTCGGGATGACATTTATGGCTGTAACTGTCAAGGTATCGAATAATCGTCCCCGTGGTGTAGTTGTCAGTACACCTGACTGCGACTCTAGGAGTCATGGATTCAATACCCGACTGATACCTTGAGTATTTTTCCCGAAAGGAGACCTACCTCGACGGTGACCAGGGTTATTTTTGTTAATTAGGCTTAAGTTAAATGTTTCCAAACCCTCGTACTCAATATAACCATCATCTAATCCCATCGGGACATGGAAATAGACTCCACGGAAAGGATGTACGATTATTACATTCGGCCGTCCCCTTGGCAACGGTACATTAGCACTGGCTAATCTCTCCACAAATTGAGCTACCGATTGATGTAGCTCAGACAAGCAAAATTGTATATATTTAGTACCAAATGTGTCACATAACTTTTTTTTTTTGCATCGTGGCCGAATACCCGTTCGGGTTGTACGCTTATGTAGCCTACTAATAATTTATACTTACGTGCTAGGGATGAGGAAGGTTTAAATTTAAGGAAATGTACCAGAATTTACGTGGAGGGAGAGTGGAAAACCATTTAGGAAAAGCCATCTTCAGTGCAACTCGGTCAGAATCTAACCCCGATCTCCCCATCTTCAGCAGTCTAATCTATTGTTAGAGTAGCATCTTAGACCATGCGGTTACCTAAATTGGTTTTAAAATGTTTATGAAAACATTTTGCACTTACCGCATCGGTGAGCACGCAGACAAAGACGTTAATTTCGTCTGGTCTGGTTTGCCACCGAAGGAGTGTTCCGGCTGGGTGTATTTACGATGTTTTTCCCCCTTTTCTCCACGCAAATGGTGGTGCAGTGTTTCCTCTAAATTCTTCCTTCCACATATCTATGATATTAGTGTAAATATACCGGTATCCCGGGAAGGCTGTTGTATTGCAATTTCTTAAACCTCTATTAAATTTACCTTTAAATTTATCTTCCACTTTCTAAATAAATAAAAATAATTAAAGTAGTTAATAATGAATTTTTAAGAGCTAGCGATGGTCAGTATGCTATGACAGCCTTTTGATCTGGTTGAAGATATTGAAACTACTTCGAAAATATAAAGACGACTCACAAACGTGTGTTAGTATATTAAAACTAGCGTGTACCTCAAAGGAGATATAATTCAGCTTTAATCAAACGTCTATATAGTGTGATTTCCTGCAATATTCATTAAACTACATCAAAAATGAAATAATGAGTCTAAATAATTGTACAAAACAATAATAATATATTCTGAAAATTGAAAAATGACACCTGGACACGGGACCTTTGACTTAGTACGCCAATGCTCTAATCACTGAGCTACCCAGGATTTGTCCCGTGCCCAGGGTCACTCTCCACTCATATTTTAAGGCAGAGTCCATGATGGACATGAAGAAATCGTCGGCTTTATTCACGAGTATCAGATAACGCAGCCATCTTGATTAATAATAATATAGCCTACTATTATTAAAACAAAGCAGTTGTTTTAAAAATGAGGACAAATGTTTGTCATATAATATTTTTGGGGTACATTCATAGCTTCAGCCCTATCAATTATCCAGGTGTGATCCTCGGGGGTGTGGGGAGGGGGGGAGAGATGTATTACTCCTGAGCACACACAGAGCCATGCAGCTAAAATCAAAAGAAGCCCCAATAATAAACTCAGGAACAAAGCGTCAGGCGAGAAGAATTAGGAATACAGCATCAGGTGTTATTTTTCAACAAACATTTAAACTAAATAATTTTTGCTTGAGAAAAAAAAACTGAAAATCACGATGCATTGTTAAAAACAAATCGCATTTCTAAATTAACCAGGCAAATAGGTGTAAAATACAACAAGGTATGTTTGCATGCTGAAATATAGAACTTTTAAGAAATAAGTTAGCTCTGTAAACAAAATGTAAAATGTTAATATTTATAAAAATTGTGTTTTTAATTAAGTGACAAAAAGTGAGAAAAGGTACTTGTTACTAGTCCTGAAATAAAGCCTGTCTAAAGTACAAAATTGTTTGAAGATTCAACACTCATACATTATGATGCAAGAATAATGATGGAACCAATACTTTACAAAAGGGGTCAGCAAAATGTCAATCGCAATCGACTGGTCAATCTAGCAGCAATTTTCAGTCGATCGCGTAAGAAAACTACATCGTCACGAAAAGGCAAGCTTACCTTGCATTATTCGATTATGGTAGAACTTATAAGGTAGGGCCATAGTGTAATCCGTCAAGGTAAGACCTTTCAGGCTAAAGAGAGTGTACATTTTATTAATTTCATGTATGTTCTATAAAGGCAGGAACATAAGTATTGAAGGAAATATTGAACTTAAGGAAAAAATACAAGATGTATAGAAAGTATTAAAAGTAGAGTTGAGAAACGAAGGGTGATCGCGGGACCTTTGATAAATGTGAAAGTCAATCGGGGCCCAAAAAGGTTGTCGACCCCTGCTTTACAATATAAAAAACTTCTCTATCTCAAAACTTGTTTATGAGACAGACTATACTTCTTGCTTGAGTTGATTTTCGTGTTTCTAGAAAACATCCAAATAATAAGAAAGAGCAATAAAAATATCTAAAACAGATTTGTACCAGGATTAAACCCGAAAGGCACGTCAAAATATCCATCATTTCATCTAAGACACACACACACACACGCGAACACACACAAACTCCATATCTTGGGTAAAGATCTCATACTCGAAATCAACCCCTCCCTTACTTCCCCACCCCCTCTTCAAAGTTTTGTCCATATGGAGAACAATGGACGATCACCGCGCGTTTCCTCTGCCCATATGTTGCTCTTACCAGCCTAGCTGCTTATTACAGGTACGGCGGAACCCTGCGATATCGTATCGCCAACATATCCTACTGCCTACGTAAACTCGTCGTTCTCATATTGGCTCCTACAAAATACAGGCTTGCTCACTTTTCAAGATGTCCAACCGAGATTACAGAACATACTTCGTACTCTTAAATTATAATCTTGTAAATGGCTACATAAAACTAGAAGTTACTATCTTGATTTGTATATTTTTTGTTTTTTTGTTTTTAAAGCAAGAGGCCCCCAAAAATTTGATACGTGTATTTTCTTCCAATACTTGTTTTTATGTTGTTTCAATACACGAGTGAAAAAATATGTATCCATAGCTTTTATCGACAATGAAAGAAGAAACACGAGTCACAGTTCACTTAGTGGGGCGTTTACACTATTCAACTTGAGTTGATAACCACTTCGGTGGCTGCATGATCTAACGCACTACTCTCGCAGTAGACCAGAGTGCCGATGACGGGTAGATCAAAGTTTAAATTTGTCAGGTGTACTAAGGGAGGTTTTTCCATTATTCCTACACGCAAATGTAGGTAAACTGTCAAAAAAATATAAACTCCCTAACCCCTAAAACCGTAGATGTAATTAGTACATAATTGTAGAGCTCGAACGGGTGCTAAAAACGCCGTGCTAAAAAAAAAGTAGCTATCAATTACAATTAAAAAACTGCGTTGTAGGTTTAACGTCAGTTGAATGCTAAAATTTTAAAATGGGTACAACATTTGTTGATTCAACCGGTGTGTTGTTGAATTCGGTTTAAACATGGTCCACACAGTTCAATCTAGTTTCAACTAGTTTTTAACCTCTTGTTAATCAACTAAAGTTGAATCATGTTAACTACTCTTAAGGTATATGGGAAATATTAAAGAAGAAATGGGAGTCGAACCAAGAAACTGTTGGGTATAGGAGGAATATATAAAATTAATCATTTTAAATAAAAAATATGATAGGAGCGTAGAATGAAATTTAGCTTATCTGTAATTAGTAAGTAAAAATTAGTGAGTAATAGACGTTTGAACCTGCCTTATTACCACATTGTAGATGTATTAATTATATTCTATGATTTATTTAAATGATTATGTTTACAGTTTTTGGTCGTGAGCTTATACAGATTAGTGGAATGCTGTAATGGATATCATTTAATTCGTCAGTTCAAAACTAAATGTAAACTTAGGCTCGAATTCCGTATCATAATCATCATTGCATAAGAAGATATAAAATAATCTCGAGAGAGATAAGATGGCTAAATGCACATTGTGAATGATTCTATTTTAGCGAAGATAAGACTTCTCACTATATATTAACGCATTTATAAAATGTATATACTATTTATCTATCGGAGCACGATTATAAAAAAGTAGCACGGCGTAAAACTATAGAGTGCTTATGATATTTGAACTAGAACAGTTAGATATGAGTGAGCACTCTTCGCCATTCTTTTCGAATGTGTTTAAGCCCCTTCTCCTGTTTAAGGTGTTTAATGAACCAAAGTTTTATCTCCTTGCAATTTTTCTTACAGATTGGGGAAGCTTCATGTTCCCCCTCCTCTTTTTATTTTTTCAAGGTTTTGGAAATTCTCTCCTTGTTTTCTATCTCCTTTTCACTCACTGTTAGTTTTAATACTTTTCGCCTGCTCCCTCTCTCTCTCTCTATATATATATATATATACATATATATATATCACTCTCTTCTGCTCTCTGTGGGATCACCTATATTTCTTATCTCACTTCTTCCAAACCCTTCACCCTCCCTTTTTTTTTTTCTGTCGGTAATTTTTCTCATGGCGTGAGCGGAACTGATTTCCCANCGCGTTCGCTGTTCTATGAATAGCTCTTTTGGTGTAAACGAGTTTAGTAGCAGTTTGTTAAATCACCGTTTACACTAAAAGAGCACTAACGAATGCTCTTATTCTTGCTCTATGTTCTTGTTCGTTTGGTATAAACCCACCTTAAGGCGGAGTATTCTATTGCTCGCAGGTGAGAAAGTGCAGTAAACTTGTCAACTGCACGGTCTAAGCCACTTCCGTCCGCTAGAGATGTTAGTCTACCACCAACAAGAAGAGCAATGTGCACAATTACTAGAGTTCTTTATCTGAAAGGAAATATATTTCCACGAAACTCGTTCGTTCGCCCTTTAAGAGACAACACACAATTAAAACTAGCACGTGTTACGTCGAGATGGCTATCCACGGAATGAACACACTAATTTACAATCAGAAATGTAGGTAATTGTGGTAGAGATCGCGAAAATTCTTAACGTGCGAATTATTAACCGAATGGACGAAGTGTGTCGTCATAGTTTTCATAGAGATTGGTCGGGATGACATTTATGGCTGTAACTGTCAAGGTATCGAATAATCGTCCCCGTGGTGTAGTTGTCAGTACACCTGACTGCGACTCTAGGAGTCATGGATTCAATACCCGACTGATACCTTGAGTATTTTTCCCGAAAGGAGACCTACCTCGACGGTGACCAGGGTTATTTTTGTTAATTAGGCTTAAGTTAAATGTTTCCAAACCCTCGTACTCAATATAACCATCATCTAATCCCATCGGGACATGGAAATAGACTCCACGGAAAGGATGTACGATTATTACATTCGGCCGTCCCCTTGGCAACGGTACATTAGCACTGGCTAATCTCTCCACAAATTGAGCTACCGATTGATGTAGCTCAGACAAGCAAAATTGTATATATTTAGTACCAAATGTGTCACATAACTTTTTTTTTTTGCATCGTGGCCGAATACCCGTTCGGGTTGTACGCTTATGTAGCCTACTAATAATTTATACTTACGTGCTAGGGATGAGGAAGGTTTAAATTTAAGGAAATGTACCAGAATTTACGTGGAGGGAGAGTGGAAAACCATTTAGGAAAAGCCATCTTCAGTGCAACTCGGTCAGAATCTAACCCCGATCTCCCCATCTTCAGCAGTCTAATCTATTGTTAGAGTAGCA
The DNA here is from genome assembly GCA_902155825.1 of Timema genevievae. Classification (NCBI taxonomy): domain Eukaryota; kingdom Metazoa; phylum Arthropoda; class Insecta; order Phasmatodea; family Timematidae; genus Timema; species Timema genevievae. The sequence continues at coordinate 152,363 of CABFWO010000558.1, forward strand.
TCTTAGACCATGCGGTTACCTAAATTGGTTTTAAAATGTTTATGAAAACATTTTGCACTTACCGCATCGGTGAGCACGCAGACAAAGACGTTAATTTCGTCTGGTCTGGTTTGCCACCGAAGGAGTGTTCCGGCTGGGTGTATTTACGATGTTTTTCCCCCTTTTCTCCACGCAAATGGTGGTGCAGTGTTTCCTCTAAATTCTTCCTTCCACATATCTATGATATTAGTGTAAATATACCGGTATCCCGGGAAGGCTGTTGTATTGCAATTTCTTAAACCTCTATTAAATTTACCTTTAAATTTATCTTCCACTTTCTAAATAAATAAAAATAATTAAAGTAGTTAATAATGAATTTTTAAGAGCTAGCGATGGTCAGTATGCTATGACAGCCTTTTGATCTGGTTGAAGATATTGAAACTACTTCGAAAATATAAAGACGACTCACAAACGTGTGTTAGTATATTAAAACTAGCGTGTACCTCAAAGGAGATATAATTCAGCTTTAATCAAACGTCTATATAGTGTGATTTCCTGCAATATTCATTAAACTACATCAAAAATGAAATAATGAGTCTAAATAATTGTACAAAACAATAATAATATATTCTGAAAATTGAAAAATGACACCTGGACACGGGACCTTTGACTTAGTACGCCAATGCTCTAATCACTGAGCTACCCAGGATTTGTCCCGTGCCCAGGGTCACTCTCCACTCATATTTTAAGGCAGAGTCCATGATGGACATGAAGAAATCGTCGGCTTTATTCACGAGTATCAGATAACGCAGCCATCTTGATTAATAATAATATAGCCTACTATTATTAAAACAAAGCAGTTGTTTTAAAAATGAGGACAAATGTTTGTCATATAATATTTTTGGGGTACATTCATAGCTTCAGCCCTATCAATTATCCAGGTGTGATCCTCGGGGGTGTGGGGAGGGGGGGAGAGATGTATTACTCCTGAGCACACACAGAGCCATGCAGCTAAAATCAAAAGAAGCCCCAATAATAAACTCAGGAACAAAGCGTCAGGCGAGAAGAATTAGGAATACAGCATCAGGTGTTATTTTTCAACAAACATTTAAACTAAATAATTTTTGCTTGAGAAAAAAAAACTGAAAATCACGATGCATTGTTAAAAACAAATCGCATTTCTAAATTAACCAGGCAAATAGGTGTAAAATACAACAAGGTATGTTTGCATGCTGAAATATAGAACTTTTAAGAAATAAGTTAGCTCTGTAAACAAAATGTAAAATGTTAATATTTATAAAAATTGTGTTTTTAATTAAGTGACAAAAAGTGAGAAAAGGTACTTGTTACTAGTCCTGAAATAAAGCCTGTCTAAAGTACAAAATTGTTTGAAGATTCAACACTCATACATTATGATGCAAGAATAATGATGGAACCAATACTTTACAAAAGGGGTCAGCAAAATGTCAATCGCAATCGACTGGTCAATCTAGCAGCAATTTTCAGTCGATCGCGTAAGAAAACTACATCGTCACGAAAAGGCAAGCTTACCTTGCATTATTCGATTATGGTAGAACTTATAAGGTAGGGCCATAGTGTAATCCGTCAAGGTAAGACCTTTCAGGCTAAAGAGAGTGTACATTTTATTAATTTCATGTATGTTCTATAAAGGCAGGAACATAAGTATTGAAGGAAATATTGAACTTAAGGAAAAAATACAAGATGTATAGAAAGTATTAAAAGTAGAGTTGAGAAACGAAGGGTGATCGCGGGACCTTTGATAAATGTGAAAGTCAATCGGGGCCCAAAAAGGTTGTCGACCCCTGCTTTACAATATAAAAAACTTCTCTATCTCAAAACTTGTTTATGAGACAGACTATACTTCTTGCTTGAGTTGATTTTCGTGTTTCTAGAAAACATCCAAATAATAAGAAAGAGCAATAAAAATATCTAAAACAGATTTGTACCAGGATTAAACCCGAAAGGCACGTCAAAATATCCATCATTTCATCTAAGACACACACACACACACGCGAACACACACAAACTCCATATCTTGGGTAAAGATCTCATACTCGAAATCAACCCCTCCCTTACTTCCCCACCCCCTCTTCAAAGTTTTGTCCATATGGAGAACAATGGACGATCACCGCGCGTTTCCTCTGCCCATATGTTGCTCTTACCAGCCTAGCTGCTTATTACAGGTACGGCGGAACCCTGCGATATCGTATCGCCAACATATCCTACTGCCTACGTAAACTCGTCGTTCTCATATTGGCTCCTACAAAATACAGGCTTGCTCACTTTTCAAGATGTCCAACCGAGATTACAGAACATACTTCGTACTCTTAAATTATAATCTTGTAAATGGCTACATAAAACTAGAAGTTACTATCTTGATTTGTATATTTTTTGTTTTTTTGTTTTTAAAGCAAGAGGCCCCCAAAAATTTGATACGTGTATTTTCTTCCAATACTTGTTTTTATGTTGTTTCAATACACGAGTGAAAAAATATGTATCCATAGCTTTTATCGACAATGAAAGAAGAAACACGAGTCACAGTTCACTTAGTGGGGCGTTTACACTATTCAACTTGAGTTGATAACCACTTCGGTGGCTGCATGATCTAACGCACTACTCTCGCAGTAGACCAGAGTGCCGATGACGGGTAGATCAAAGTTTAAATTTGTCAGGTGTACTAAGGGAGGTTTTTCCATTATTCCTACACGCAAATGTAGGTAAACTGTCAAAAAAATATAAACTCCCTAACCCCTAAAACCGTAGATGTAATTAGTACATAATTGTAGAGCTCGAACGGGTGCTAAAAACGCCGTGCTAAAAAAAAAGTAGCTATCAATTACAATTAAAAAACTGCGTTGTAGGTTTAACGTCAGTTGAATGCTAAAATTTTAAAATGGGTACAACATTTGTTGATTCAACCGGTGTGTTGTTGAATTCGGTTTAAACATGGTCCACACAGTTCAATCTAGTTTCAACTAGTTTTTAACCTCTTGTTAATCAACTAAAGTTGAATCATGTTAACTACTCTTAAGGTATATGGGAAATATTAAAGAAGAAATGGGAGTCGAACCAAGAAACTGTTGGGTATAGGAGGAATATATAAAATTAATCATTTTAAATAAAAAATATGATAGGAGCGTAGAATGAAATTTAGCTTATCTGTAATTAGTAAGTAAAAATTAGTGAGTAATAGACGTTTGAACCTGCCTTATTACCACATTGTAGATGTATTAATTATATTCTATGATTTATTTAAATGATTATGTTTACAGTTTTTGGTCGTGAGCTTATACAGATTAGTGGAATGCTGTAATGGATATCATTTAATTCGTCAGTTCAAAACTAAATGTAAACTTAGGCTCGAATTCCGTATCATAATCATCATTGCATAAGAAGATATAAAATAATCTCGAGAGAGATAAGATGGCTAAATGCACATTGTGAATGATTCTATTTTAGCGAAGATAAGACTTCTCACTATATATTAACGCATTTATAAAATGTATATACTATTTATCTATCGGAGCACGATTATAAAAAAGTAGCACGGCGTAAAACTATAGAGTGCTTATGATATTTGAACTAGAACAGTTAGATATGAGTGAGCACTCTTCGCCATTCTTTTCGAATGTGTTTAAGCCCCTTCTCCTGTTTAAGGTGTTTAATGAACCAAAGTTTTATCTCCTTGCAATTTTTCTTACAGATTGGGGAAGCTTCATGTTCCCCCTCCTCTTTTTATTTTTTCAAGGTTTTGGAAATTCTCTCCTTGTTTTCTATCTCCTTTTCACTCACTGTTAGTTTTAATACTTTTCGCCTGCTCCCTCTCTCTCTCTCTATATATATATATATATACATATATATATATCACTCTCTTCTGCTCTCTGTGGGATCACCTATATTTCTTATCTCACTTCTTCCAAACCCTTCACCCTCCCTTTTTTTTTTTCTGTCGGTAATTTTTCTCATGGCGTGAGCGGAACTGATTTCCCAAACTCTGGGTCGTTTAGGTAACAATGGTGGCTGGGTATCTGCGACGCGGATCAGAGGGGGTAGCAGCCATTAGGAGGTACTAAGCTCATTGACTACCTCTTGTGTTCGACAGCCAGCGAAATACTCCGCACATTCCACTAGGCTACTATCAAAGCACTTGGGGTAATTTATCAGTAACTAAAAAAAAGATAGAGAGAAAAGAGGTAAAGCTGTAGGTTTTTGGAATATTTTTTTTTAAATACGCCAAGTTTGCCAAATTTCCTGCACTCTTTTGATTGTGTGTGTGTGTGTGAGTTGATATAAGGTATCAGAAATGCTAGGGTGAGATTCTTTGCTCCTCTCTTCTTTTTTTTTTTNTTTTTGGAGCGCATTTTCTTTAGCTCGAGGAGTCGTATCAATGATTTATTATTTTTATCTGTCAGAAAAACCTAGTAAGGGTCCTGGATGAAGATTATACCTACTGCCTAATGCTTCAAGTCAGTAATGATTCCCATTAGAAATACAGGCAGACAAGAGAAAGAAAAGGGCGCGAACAGAATTATATGATATTGGACAAGTCATTCTTCCAATAACACAAATCACCATTCATTCATTTCCTTTTCATTTGAGCTTAGAAATAACATTTTATAAAACCTTTCTTTTCTGAAATCAAAAACAGAATAAAACTAATAATAACATTAATAATAATAATTGCTGATCAAGTAGAGAGATAAATTTATAATAAAAGAGAAAATATGTGATTACGTGTATTACTCAACCATAGAACTAAACCATTAACCTGAATTACAAACTGTGCACAAATTCAAGGGGTTTAATTCGCAATACAAAGTGTAACTAAAAGATAGTAAATATTGTCTAAATTATAAAATAATAAACGATAGACTTCAATTTAAAGAAAGTTTGGTACTGTGTAAATGTACGTTCAACTAAATTAAAATGATACTGGCAGTCGATCAAAAAACACAAGAAACATAAATATAATATTGTTTGTAAACAACTATGTTTCTATATTTATAAAATAAATAGTTTTGTGTGTCGGTCTGTTATGAGAGTATCTAACGCATGCAGAGGGCTGAAATTTTTTTAAAAAAATAGTAGCCCCTGTTAACGAACATATGCACCTTGAAGCTGTAATTTCAGAATTTGGATTTTATTTTTTGAATTAATTAAAAAACTGGTTCGGAATAAATAAAATAAAGAGATTTTTTTTTGTCTGAAGCAAAGAAAAGCGTTGCCAGGGGCAACGCCGGGTACTTCTACTAGTATAAAATAAGAATCACAAAAAATTAATTAGGTTCAATTAAGAGATGAAATCAGTTTAAATTTGTTTTTAATAAATAAAGATTGTGTTGCTCAACGAAAGATTTAGCTCACATTACATCATGTAATAGTTTTGTAAATCTACTGACAATTAATGTATAAAAATGGAAATAAATAGTTAAATTCACGTTTACGTTTCGTTTTTGTTCTCACTTGCTGAGGAAACAAAATACAAGGCGGACATTATAAACGAAAACTATAAATCAATTATTCTCTAAGTTCAAAAGATAGCTATAATTTATTCTGTGAAGAATTTGACGGAAAGTCATTTTGCGTCAATTTTTTTTATTTTGTTCGACTCTTAAGAGAGTTAGGTCCATATATCTTCATATTCTAGATTCAAAGGTCAGGCCATGCCCCAATCGGCCTGAAATGTTTGTTTTTCGTATACTGGGAGCTTGGTTTGACTTCCGAGACTAGATTATAAATACTATCCTAATCACTACATAACGAACAAAAGGGGACAAAAAAAAACTTGTTCAAATATAAAAACTACCTAAAACATATATAATCGTATTCAAATTATTTTCATTGAAATTATGATGACATCTCGACAGAAGAACAAATCTTGTGATATTTTTTAACTCACCTTTTTACCAATTCAGTCACTACACCGCTCTGCCGCAAGCGACGAACTCGTCATCGCTGGGACCATTCAAAGAAGTATGCCGATGTTCTTCACACGCTTAAAAGGAAACACTTTAGGAAGTGGTATGTCGCCAACACCCCCACCGTGCGTAGAGAGGTACAAGAACCGGAAGATGTAGTCAGAGCTTGGTGTCACAGGAAGTTGACCGCTAATTTCATAGCGTCTTCTGAAGCGTCGTGGACGTTAGTAACACGGCGAGCGGAGTGTCGCGAGGTCTTATCAACTTTGAAAACATGGGGTGTGACCCCTTTTGTTGACTTTACACAGGAATTCGCGGGCTTGGGTGAGAGATATGGGGACTAGAATGGAAGTAGGAAAAAAAAGGGGGGGGGGATAACAACGATAGAAGGAGAGAAAAAAAACTTTGATATCTCGCGGTTAGGCTTGACATTATGATTATCAAAACAAACAAATGCATCTGAGCCTGAGCGATATTTCAATTGAATAATAAATCGTGGACGACCGCCTTGTTTTATTTTAGTTATGTTTTTGATGTTGTTCATTTCAGTAGGAGCCAAATGTATTTAAATCTTACTTTTTTTTTTACAATTTATAAAAGTCAAGAAATAATAATATAATATAGCCTATCAAACTCCATGACGTGAGCCTGCAAGCGAGCTATACCGACCGAGCGGTCACCGCCGTTAGCGATGATCATAGTGCCAACATTTGCGGATGGAGGGTGTCATGTTGTCAGCACAACGAACCCTCACCCCATTAATCTCACTTTTCTAGATCAGAGAGCCACTACATATTTATTTAAGAAGCTCCTCATTTGTCCTCACGAGGAGGAGTTTGAGCCCGTTCCAGACCCAATGATTCACAGATAAATTTTGGAAGCGTTGGGGATCGAACCCGGGACCTCTGGATTTGTAGCCATAGTAGCCATTGTAGTTCATATTTAAATACGTCGTCATGGATCACCATCATTACAAATGCAAGGCAAACAACATAACAAAGTAATGTGAACCAAAACACTAAGTAAAACTGGAATTATTATCAAAGACATTCATCTTGGACAACCATATTACTTTTTTTTTTAAGTAAATAAAATGGACAGAACACTCAGGCATAAAACACGCTCTGATTTATTATTTGATTATGATGATACGGTTAAGCGAGGAAGTACAGGGTCAATTAAAATATTTGAAAGATTGATTTAAAATATATTGTAAGAACACAGAAAGGTTTTGGTGCCTCAGCCCACCGTTAAAATTCCTGACAATCGGATATTCAGATGTCACAAGGAGGTGCTTTGTAAAGGGGATAAAACAGGACTTTAGTGGGATGTAGGGTCCGCCCTGTTGATATCTTCTTGGTTCATCTGAACAGACCCGTACCAGACCACTAATCCTCACTTAGCTCAAACCTTTAAAAAAATACATTAACAGACTCTTAAGACAACACCAGAGTAAGCAGCATGACGTGAGTGCACGTATGTTTCTGTTTGTCTCGAAAGAGAGAAAGAGAGAAATGTGATGTTTATCTAAGGCCATATTACACAAGGAAAGATAAAAAAGAAGAAATACTTGTTGCTGGTAATAAAAAAAACGTTCAGGAAGAACTGGTTTCCCCACCAGACTTGGCATTGATTGACTAGATTGACTTTTAGCAGGTTTTTGTTTTTTAACGCTCAATGATTTTGCTTGTTCATCTAAATGGATATAGTATTATTTATAATATATAATATGGGGATATACTTATATAAAGCAACGATTAATTATTAGTGGAAAAGTTAATCAACACTGTTAATTAATTTCCCAACTCAAAATAAACTAATTTCTTCCGAAAAATGATCAGCAAAAAATATTGAACTGCAAAACAATTTTCTTTTAAAAATAGGAGCGAGAGACAGGTTATGGAAACACAAGATACACCTGTAAAGAAAATAGTGGTAGGCCAAAAAAATTACATTTTATATTGTTAAACATATATTATATAATGATAAAATATGTACTTATTGAACCTTTACTATCAACCCTTTCAGCTCTTGCATGAATTGATAAAAAAAAGAAATATCTTATCTTATGCTGCAATATATGGTGGATTAAAAGTAGTTATTAATTCAGGGCGACCAAATTTAATGGAGAAAGATACAGTTTTGTAAACGCTTTGAATAAAATGTTTTGTAGTAGTAGTAGTAGTAGCAGCCTAGTAGTAGTAGGTATTTGTAGTAGCAATATTAGTAGTACCAACAGAAGTAGTAGCAGTAGTCGCAGTAGTAATACGCAAGAGCATACCTGCATAATATGGTGGATGAAATTTGTTGAATAATAAATTATTGCGCTTTGAGGAACATTTAAGTCGCTTATACTACAAAAAAAACTGGATATCATCACTGAGAAAACTGCATGGTTACTTGGGCAGCAGCATTTCTTGTGGTCAATCTCTCCTCAAACACAAGACAAGTTTAGCAAAGCTGGTTAGTCGAGGAGATTTGGAAACCGTTAACTGAGCGAAAGCGAAGATAAAGCTTTTCTCCATAAGACCCGAAGTTCCCTAAGTAAGGATATTGTTTTTTTAACACTTTTATATGTTACTTTCATAATTTTTTCAAACCAAATATTTAACTTATCCACGCATTTATTTAGACATATATCCGCTTCAGTGGATGAATGGTCTAAGGCAGGGGTGGGCAAACTACAGCCCGACGATGAGATCAATACGGCCCGTGGGATAAATAATTTGAAAGTGTTGCGTTGCGAAACAGGCTTTTTTTCAACAAAACAAAGCTTTATTTTTTTATAAATCCATGCCAATAACATTTCCAAACTTGGTAAATCATGTAGTAAAATATATATGGCAATGCTTGCATCCTCATATACATGCGCTCAAGTGTTTTCAACAATGAAACTTAGGAAAAGTGATCTTATAAACAGATTTAATAAGAGCATCTGTCTTCTCTCTTCTCACACTCTCATAGTTTCACTCATCTCATACCACATCATAAAAATCTTCTGAACGAACTTTTAGCACACTAAGCCACTAAGGTATTTATGATTGTTATACATTCTCACTGTATTTAAACTTATCAATGTCAGTATAGTATGTGTGTTTTTTTTTTTAAATTAAATTTGAAGAAAAGTTAATTAATAAAAATCTTTGGCCACCGAATATTTTTTTTAATGGGCCTTCCTGTAAGTAAGTTTGCACATTCCTGGTCTAAGGCCTCACTCTCATGTTAGACTGGACTGCTGGAGACTGGGAGATCGGGGTTCAATCCTGGTCGAGTTTAGTTAGGGTTTTTTCCTCCCTAAATTGTTTCTCACTCTACTTCCGTGTAAATGCAAGTAGATTACTTCTAAAATACTTCCTTCTTCATTCTACCCTATTAGATTATGTATCATATATGCGTATAGCCTGAACAGACCGTAAGACGCGGTGGAAATTTTTTTTAAAATATACTAACGATGATAGAAAAGAAAATAGGGAATATCTCTAATAACAAAGAGAGTTTATACTATATGTGAAAAAAGTATATTAGTAACTAAGGGTGTGCGAGTAGGAATTTATCACTTGGAGTTGAGTTCGGATCGAGTTTGAATGAAAACATCAAGTTTTTTTTCGAGTTCGAGTAATATAAATAAATAGATGTAGACTACTATAAATACTTCAAGTTGATTTTTTGTAAAAGATCCATTTATGAATAATTAGTAGAAAAATGAGATTATAATGATGATTTTTTTTTGGGGGGAAACCCCACAAATTCGGATTTTTAGATTTTATTTAATATACATTTTTCAATTAAACAAAAGGAAATATCGAGGGGTTCCATGTGCTAAAAAATAATATCTTAAAAGTGAATTAAATCAATTAAATTTAGAAATTTCCGAGAAAAAAAAATTACTAGTAGGCCTACTCAAATTTTTCGAGTTTGGTAAAAACCGTCAAGTTCGAGCAGCTACTAAAACTCAGATCGAATTCGAATTTTAAAGTACTCACACACCCCTATTAGTAAGGTAAGAAGCGTACAACCTGAATGGGTAGTAAGCTACGATATTGAAAAAAATATATTAAAAAAATAACGAAAGACTAATTTATCGTCACGATTTGAATATTATAGTTGTAATATTGTAGTTTTCACCATATAAACACTCAAATATCAAGGTTTTTCAGAAAAAATCTTATTTATATCTTTTTTCATCACTTTTCAAGATAGCGCCTAGAGTCCATGTAGACTCAAAGTCCAAAATTGTTAAAATAAAATTGATCTAATGGCTTCAGGTTTGTAATCAATACTTAAATTATTTCAAAAACATTACTATGCATTACCTTAGAATGTTTATACTTCTTTTGAAAATACAGTTTATTAATTGAATCTTTGAATTTAAAGTAACAAGTATAATATGAATTTATAGTTTTGAAATTCAATAATTCTAAAAATTAAATGTTTAATGAATCATGGTAAATCAAAAAATTTAATAATAATATTTAGTTCAATACCTGATTTACTCATCACACACGCCTAAGCAAATAAAATAGTTGAGAAATCGTCGTGAGTATTTATTCAATCTCATGAGAAACTTTAGTAAATATCGACCGTATTGAATTAAAAAGTGTATGTGTTAAAAGTACACTTAAAAGCAATAGTTAGATTATTATTATTATTATTATTATTATTATTGACACCGCGTCTTACTAGCCGTTCGGGTTGTACGCACTTACACTAATGTGTAATGGTAGGGTGAACTGGTGGACTAGGGGGTAAGGTGTCAGACTTCTGTGCTGACGTTCGGGGTTCAATCCTCGGTCCCGGCACAGATTTATCTGATTACCAAACCCTTCCTTCACCTCTGACAAGATGTGTATTAATCACAATTTGTGATTGTGAGGAATGCCAGGCCTCCACCGTGGTTCGGATTCCACGTTAAACTGTAGGTCCTCCATTTCATCTCATAATCACCCTGCCATTACACATTAGCGTAAGTGCGTATAACCCGAACGGGTAGTAAGACGCGGTGCTAATAACAATAATAATAATAATAATAATGTAATGGTAGGGTGATTGTGAGATGAAATGGAGGACCTACAGTTTGACGTGGAATCCGAACCACGGTGGAGGCATGGCATTCCACACATTCACAAGTTATGATTAATACACGTCTTGTCAGAAGGAAGGGTTTGGCAATCAGATAAATCTGTGCCGGGACCGAGAATAGTTAATTTAAATATGTGATAGTTTTACAGTAGTGAACTAAACTTAGAAATTATGTATGATAAAAGTACACCTTAAATATAAATAAGTGTAAATTATAATTACAAATAGTAAGAAACCATACTAAACGAATGTGTTTAAATGAGAAGCCTATGTAATAATTAAATATATGTTCATATAAATTAGTCATATTATTTTATATGATTTAAATAAATTGTATATACATTTCATTATACATAGGCCTTTAACATATTGAATAATAAAAAATATCGATTGACTTAACATATAATACATATAATAACTTATCACCCAACCCCCTTCCCCCTTTCCCTTTAGTAGCAAAGTTGTGTGTATTAAACTACCCCTAAGCCCCGTCTCTCCCAATTTGCGAGCACTGTCTCTGTTGGACAAATTAATATCACGTCTTTGCAGGCAAGGGAGGGGGCGGGGGGGGGATAGAAGAGGTGACAAGAGTGACGTGGACAGAAGAGAGTCGAACAGGGAGACAGACAGACAATACGGAGCGGAGGAGAGTGTGCGGACTGTGATAAGGGGACGCTACCCCCCCCTCCCCCCCTACCATCCCC
>CABFWO010000558.1:175916-231471 GCA_902155825.1 Timema genevievae
GGGGGGGGGGGGGGGGGACAACACCGGAAATTGTGATCCTGGTCCTGATATAAGACCATGTGTGTAGGAGCTCCACGTGCATTAGACAGGGAGTTGATATGCACACGCCTACTTGACACTTTGCCCCCTAACCCCTCAACCCCCTCGTAACGACAAGGGGGTGAACGGTCCAGTGAATACAAAGGATGCGTGAGCTACTTTACCTTTCTGATCTCTGACTTGGTGCATCACCATGGTTACTATCGCTTAAGTGCCCGATCAGTTGGATATTTTAATTAATATTTTACTAGTCCATAGAGATAGAGCTAGCTCCAACCGGTAGCGTGTCTACCTTCAGAGCTAGGCATTCCAGATTCGATTCCCAGTATGGCCAAAAACAATAGTATTAGTGAAATTAGGGTTTCCTCTTTTACAGTGATGAATTATTATCAGTCAGTGTGCTGCAGTGTTTTGCTAGAATTTAAGTTAATCTGTGAGTATTATGCTGATATATTTATATGGATCAGGCAATGCACGTAAAATACCTCTTCGCCTTTAGAAAAAAATATATTGAGATAGTCGGCAGAAAAATGGCACGTTATTCCAAAATGTTCTGATTGTGAGTTCATATTTAGGTCACATGTATTAAATATAGCCCATTATTAATTTGGTCATTCTTTTCGCGTGTAGTTTATTCGAACACTTACAAACCAGATTAACTTAAGAGTCAATTTTATACTTCAAGGTTTCAAAACTAAGATAATTAATATATATATGCCTACTCAGCATTAAAGGGGGGAGATAGGGTAAGGGATCGCGAGTTAAGGTCAATATTTTTAAGATTTTCATAACAAAAATAATTTTTTGTCAAAAAATAAATCAAATACGGTTTCAGTAGACATATTTAATTTTATATATTAATCGAAATCTCAACATTTATCGAATATTTGTCATGAAAAATAATGGAATTTGATGAGAAACTTTTTAACTAAGAGGAAAAGTTATCAAACTTCGGGATGTCCATGACAAATATCCTAGATGTGATGAGATTGCAATAAAACTAAGAGTATTTACTAAAGTAATATTTTATTTATTGTGTCAAAAAAAGTTACAAAATCTGAAAAATACTGATCTTAACTCTCCTTCCTTCAGTCCCATCTTAATGCTGGCCAATTAAATATAAATTATATATATGACCCACTTCAGTGGCCGTACGGTCTAAGGTGCTACTCTCTTAAGTAGGCTAGACCACCGATGATGGGGAGATCGAGGCTCGAATCTCGGTTGGGTTTACTGAGGTTGGATTTCCAAAACGATGTTCAACTCTCCCTCCATGCAAATGCGGATACACTTCCTCTAAATATTAACTTCTTAATCCTTAGCGTATAACCCAGACGGGTAGTAAGACGCGGTGCTAAAAAAATGTATTTATGTATGCATGTGTGAATGTGTATATGCACGTACACAAGTATAGTACATGTTTTAAATAGCCCTTGAAGGAAGGTCCCAATATCATTTAAAATCTTAACATTTTGTGTTTAAGATCAAAATAAAATTGACTTAAATTTATCAAAATTGACATTTTACTGATAAAAGTGCCTAACTACAAAATAGAATGTTGTAAACAAAGTATTATTATCTTATCACTTAAACTGTTCTACAGGTTAAGGCAACATTTTTTACACGTAATATATTTCAGCAGATTTTCATGAAATTTGGTTTTGATACTCTCATAAATCTATTTAAATTAACTTTCCCTTCTTTATCTTAAAATAACTTAACTTGACCAAAATAAACACAGGCCCATCATTTAAACATGTTTTATCACCAAAATAATGATCTCTAGATAGAAACAATCTTATCTTGTACTAATTGTTTCAAAGTTAACTATATCAATTACAAGTATCATGAATGGTTATTTGAGCCTGAAACAACACTTGCGTTAAGTTAACTCACCGTAAATTTCTCGTACCTCATCTACCTTAACACTACATGAAGTTTAAAAAAATACCTCTTGGGAGTCGAACAAACAAAAAAAAAAGTATCTTAAACGGGCTTGGGTAATGCAGGCGCGTTTCAGCAAATGGCTTCATTTTCACAACAAATTTGACTAGAAATATATTTGAGATCTATGAGAAAAATACTAGTCACATATATTAATAGGCCATAGTGTTTATTAAATGACGTTAAAATAAGCTAGTCTTCTCATCCTTACCCCTACGATAAAGATATGTTATAACTCTTGTCTCTAAGCAAGTCCAGTTTATTTTACTTACTATTTACAGAGCCTTAGCGGACATGGGGCCCTAGGCAAACTTCGTTTGTGGGGCCCCCGGTTACCTACCACTTCCTTCAAAAAAACAGATAAAAAACTTAAATATTTTGTTTAATGTTATAACAGTAGTTTGAACAGTCCGTATAAGGTATCAGGAAATGCACTGAAAGGTAAATACATATAATAATTAATCCTAGAAGCCGTGCTTTTTATACATATAAGGGCTGATTTCTCTACAACCCTTAGCTCGAATTTCTTCCTCAACGAACTTGATCTGCATCAAATAACTGAGCAACCCGCCTTGGTCAAGTAGTTAGCTAACGCGCTAGTTTCGTGTTGAGCTAGACTGCCGAGGACAGGGAGATTGAGGTTCGAATCTCGCTCGGCTGAACTGGGGGTGATTTTCCCTAAATGGTTTTCCACTCTCCCTCCATTCAACTACGGGTTCACTTCATCTATATTCAACCTTCCCAATTCCCAACCCATTAGTGTGATTAGTACTTAAGCGTATAACCCGAACAGGTAGTAAGGCTCGGTGCTAAGTAAAAAAAATTTTAGCAAAGTTTAAATTAAATATGTTACTGCGTTAAAAATGTCTCGTGCGACATATCCACCACAAACAAACAGACAAACGCAAATCGGTTGAGTTAAACTTGAGAACTCGTTTCCCTCGTTCAATAAATCAAACCACATGATTATGGTTTTATTTGTTTTTATACTCTGACAATATTTGTTAGATTGCCTATACAGGGAGCCTAATATACGAGTGCGCAATTAAAAATTTCCCATCCCAACCTTCCCCCCCCCCCTGTCACCTAAGCAAGTGCAAGCCCCTCCAGATCGTGGGGCCCTGTGCAGCCGCACCATTCGCACACCCCTAAGGGCAGCCCTGTACACAGCGTATATGTGTTACGCGCCCTACTACACGTTCGTGTTACCTGCATTTATTGAATTAGAGATGAAGGTTGAATTTAGAGAATAAATACGCGCGTATTTGTAGAAAGAGATTGAAAAACCTTTTAGAAAAAAAAAACCGTTAATATATTCAGCCAAGATTCGAACCCCCATATCCCTTATATTGGCGAGAGTGACGCCTTAGAACGTGCTACCACCGAAGCGGGATATTTTCACGGTAGAGTAACAAACTTACACAAAGTATTTATTCAGTGTAAACTATTAACCAAGGACCCAGTTGTTACTATCTAAAACCGTACAAAGAAAGAAACACTTTGTTCATTAGGTTAAAAATCTGTGAATTTTCATCAACTTTATTCTTCTGGAGTGCACATCCGGCGACTGTGAAACGTCATCATACTTTGACACCATCTTTCTACCCTCTTGTTTTCACATTTAATTAGTTTCAATCTCTCTCTCTCTCTCTCATAAATATTCATTTCATTAACTACTTTTTTCATCCTCGTCTAGCTTTCTTTCTCTCTCCCTACCATGTCTTCCACGCCATTTGGTCCAAGCATTCTTTGCTCTGTTATCATTGGCCCTTCCATTTCTCGTCCGTTATCACCTCAATTTAGATACTAAAAGAGAGAAGGAGAAAAAACTCACTATAAAAATGTAACTATCCTTTTTATTAAGTGGTTTGGTCTGTTAGTCTTCATCTCTATTATCTGATTTGTCGTTCTTTATGTTATGTACGTTAGTCTAGGAGTGTCTGACACACAAAACTATTTTTTTTATAAGTTATTTAAGAAATTGAAATTATAAATCGACGAAGTTCTATATTTACTTTGAATAGCATTTACAAGATATGACATAATTGTTATTTGTGAACTTGTTTTTTTGAGTTATATGCACAGTTTCTTACCTAGCCCGTAAGTAATTAAGTAGGTATGCATATTATTTGTGATCCCCTTTGAAAGTGACTCAACTACTAACTAGCAATTCATTTGAATCGTGGCTTATCTAATAAAACTATAAATAGATTTTCTCTAATAATGTATATGAGAGAAATGAGGCTAGTAAGTAATGTAACACTTCAAACAGATGGTAATAATAAAACATTTTAAGCTCTAAATAATATGAAACTGGATAGATTAACTTTTTGAAATAACTAAATATGCTATCATTTTATGTCTTTACAAATATTATAACATATTATATATCTAAACTAATTTGCGAATTTCAACGTGTAAAACTTCTTTTCTTTTAGCGCCGCGTCTTACTACCTGTTCGGTTTGTACGCCTATATACTAATTACACTAATGATTTAGGGAAAAGTTTAAATGAGAGGAAGTGCACCCACATTTGCGTGGAAGAATAGTGGAAAAAAATTAGGAAACATCATCCTCATTGCACCTAATTTATCGTTTTAAATGTAATTATTCTCTCGACTCCTCGGGTAGAAAAAGTATTGTAATCATCGAAAAAAATCTAATTTGATATTTTTATGGGTATTGACGTCTCATGACCCACTGAACCCAGAACAGTGATTTTTGCGATTCTCATCTTTGTGTGTGTGTGTGTGTGTGTGTGTTGGCCTTGAGCCAAAACCAAATTACTGATCAGACTAAGACTTGGTTGGTACCTGGGGTTTTTATAAGGTTTCCCAATTAGTTTTTGGAATAACATTTCTAACCCTATTAAGGGTAATTTACTGAAGGGCAAAAAAACAAACCAAAAAACTATTTTCTTGAAATACGCTCTAACGATTTTGATTAAATTTTGTATAGGTTATAGTCATTGCTTGGCATTTATACTAATAAAAGTCTCATGATGTATGTATATATGTAAGTACAGTATATCTGCCCAGAGAATTTTTAATACTTCTCAGTTAGATAGAAAGCTTAAATTTAGTGAAATTGTAGAAAAACCATTCAAGAGGTGCACACATTTTTCAAAGAGAGGGGGGGGGGGTTCAAAATGGTCAAAAACAATCTATCCCTGCACCAAATAATAATATGGGGGTGGTCTTCTCCTTACGTTATATATTTTTATATTGTTTTCAAAGGAATACGTTAAAGTCAAAGGTTATCTAGACTTTTACTGTCCACTTTCATCGAACTAATGTGTATTCCAAAGAACTACTAAGGAGAAAACAAAAACACAGGGTTGGCAATCTTGACGCCTAAAACCATGGTCATAGAACGGTCTACTTAAGCACTATAATCGTACCACCGTATAAAAACATTTCAGAGTGTAAATTAGACAGATCGTAGAACACATACTTGACAAAATGTCAGTATTTATTTAACCTGTTAAAATCGATACTTTCTCTTAATATTGACAGCTACAGAACATATGTATTGGCGTATGACTGCTAGAAAATAGAATTTGTAACTTTTTAACTGTCGGGTACTTCCTAGTTCTATTCCAAATATGGACAGTTTAGGCACCAGCCGGGATCGACAAAATGACCGTTCAGTTTAGAAGTTAGCCTATCTTACAATAATAAATTACGTGTACGACACTTTAGTTCAGTCCTTGATTCGATTTTAGTGAAAATAGTAAATTAAACATAATGAGAATGACACTAGTCCTTTTTCTTAAGTAGTAAAACCACGGTATGGGGTCTAGTCATTTCGTTTTCCCTAAAATTAATTAAAGATAAGGTCTAAATAGTCTGTAAATGCTTAAAACTAAACAAATCAAGAGGGAATGGTCAATGTAAAACAAGGTACTAGGAAATGTTGTCTTCTTAATATTGAACGCTTCAATAATTCCTTCCCCTCTTTTTACAGAACCATTCAGTGAAGGTCACGACACGAACATAAGGGCAGGAGGGGTGTTGATGGTCGAGTGGTCCGACCCCGACGATCTCAGCTCTCCAGGAATCCTAACCTCCCCTACCCCCTCCTCTTCTACCCATTACCAGATGAAAACCTACGATACGATCCACACCACGAAATTACTTTTTTTTTTTTTGCCCCTCCAACCCCGCTTCAAACCACCCCACTCTTGTCTCACCCACTAACTCTACACTTATCTTAATTCCATAAAAACTTTTCCAACGCCCTTTTTCGCTATCAGATAAAAGCATGAAGTGAGAGTGAGGTAGGTTGTGTGTGAGAGTGAGAGGGTGGGAAGCGGGGGTAGCTGGTGAGAGAGGCGAGGGAAGGTGTATGTAATGTATAACTGGCGGGTTATCTTGTCGGGGGTGGTCATTAACTCCCCCTGTTAGGATCCTGGGATAATTAGCACCAGACCAGGCCAAGAAATGGATGGAGGGGGAGGGTTAAAAAAACGTCGTGGGGTCCAAGCTCCCCCAGACGCGAGGCTGGCCGCGAGGCGAACTTTTGAGGACGAATGCGAGGTCCGCTGCGGGCGGATGAAGAAAACCAATTTAGAGCTGGGTAGTTCCTTTCCACAACACAATATTTTTATGAGAAAACTTACACGTTTTACTATGTTTGTTAAAATATACGTATCCCGAACCTACTTTTAAATCTAGTTCATAATGAACTTAGTCATATTTTTTACCTATCCCCACCACCTTCCTTATTTTTGCAACACACGAGAACTAGATTTTGATACCTCTAGGACTCAAACTTGTTTCTGAAAAGTGGGTTGGTCAGATTCTTACCCTTAATGGTCCATATCTCTAGACATCCATGGCATTTATATCCTATTGAACACATTTATTTGTGTGAGAAAAACACGTGGTAATGTGTTTTAAAATTATTATTCTAGATATCATCTAGTTAAAATAAATTACTACAATTGTTAAAAATTTAAATAAGTGTAGTAGTAAATTTTGATTTTAAAATTAGAGTAATAAGAAATCCACATACCATGTTTTCTCACAGAAACATATTAGCAAATACATAAATTAGAAGGGGAGGGGGATCGGTTCAGTTCTTTAATACATCGGTTCCTCACTTAAGAACGGGAACCATTTTCAGGTTACTAAAAATGTCTGTTCCTGGTCTTTAGTTATATAAGTTTAAAAAAATCTTAATAGACACATGCATGCAATAAAATAAATTGAGTTGACATAAGCATCTTGACCATATCGAGCTTGTGCCGAGGTCACAGACAAATACTATAGCCAGACACTCAACCTACAGGTTAAAATGGTTGCGCTCCTTTTGGCAGCTTGAGTCCTTCAACACTAGGATCGCTGATATTCAACACTGAGCCTCGCTAGTGTCACTGCTGGGTGATGATAGGACTAACCACAGCGATCCCAGTGTTGAAGGACTCAAGCTGCTAAAAGGAGCGCAGCGAAACTCCCGTAAGGTTGAGAGTATGTTTCTTACTTGTCTGTGGCCTAGGTTTAGAATTCACTCACTTAACAGGGTACGACCAGACGTGCTATATTTGTCTTTATTTTCCTTTTTTCTCTCTCTCCACATTATAACCTAGTGTCGACCTCTTATTTAAGTGAAATATCGTCAAATAGGGCAATTAAGAGAAATAACAAATTAGACCCTTATTTCTTCTTCAATGTTAGAGCCAGTCGGCACTAGATGATATTTAATAATATTTTCTCAAGACAATAAATGCATTGCATATCTTGATTTACCCTCTTTAAAATATACAACCTTGGACGTTAAATTTTGAACGTGCGCCTGGCGGAAACAAACACGTAAAACAAATAAAATAAATGGTAGCTCAGTACACACTGCCGGGAGTCGAATCTCGGCACCCTGGCCAGCAAAAAACAAGAGACAAGGCGGACACCTTAGTTTGTGTTCTCATTGATAAAAGTTTCTCCTTATTTTTAATTATTGAATTCAGTGTGCATGATGACATTTTTGAGTGAAATTATACAAGTAATCTAAAGGTAAAGTAGGTTTCTGGTAGAGTAGGAATAAACCATTATAAAATACAAACATATTTTTTGCGGCAATATTATTAACATATTACAATATAATTTGTGTTATTTTTTTATTAATGATAATAGAGGGATATAGGCTAAATCAAAAGTGACAGCTGCAGATTACACGATTTACATATACACATGAAAGGATATATAAATAAGCTTTTTAGACCCAAGTTGGTGGCTGCATGGTCTAAGGCGCTAACTCTCCCATTATAATAGACTGCCATTGACAAGCAAATCAAGATTCGAATCTCAGTCAGGTGGACTGAGGGATTTTTCAAAATGGTTTTCCACTCTCTCTATCTACACAAATTCGGGTACACTTCCTCTAAATATAACCTTCCTCATTCTTAAAACCACTAGCATAAATAGTGTATAAGTGTGTAGCCCAAACGGGTAGTGCGGTGCTAGAAAAACTTTTCTAGCTGACAAATAAGGGTCTTGATATGAAAATTAGACTGTATGTACATTTTAAGTGTGTCTTATTTATTTGAGTTATTTAACGTGCACGTTCTTAAACAAATTTTTACTTCCGCACACGAGGATTTCAATGAGCGAGAGCGAAAGAGACCTGCCAATTTTTCCGGGAAAGGTATTTTCACATAACTTTCAGGTTTTTTTTAAATACCACAATTTGACATGGGACCGACGATGCCGGCTTCCCCCTCCGAAGGAAGTTGTGCTACGGATTTTTATCGCTAAAGAAACTGTCAACCTCAGGTGGACTTGAACCCACGGACATCGGGTCCTGAGGCGAGCACTTTACCCCAAGACAACCGAGGTCGACTCTATATTTATAATAGTAATAATATTTAGCTATATATAAACACTAATAGTTTATCTATATTTACAAAAATTTGTCTTATTTAACTGGCTAGATATTTTAACGAAGTAGGTCAAATAACAAACAATCGAGTAACAACACAATTATAATTTGACACTGCCTTGCAATACAAGATGAGTTACTGTTAACATAATTAAAACAATGCTCGATTTAATTTTATCAGTTCATTGAACATTGATTATCTAACCACATTTGATCTCTCTCAACAATACTATCATAAAAAAAGCCCAACTAACTAAATTCATTTTAAGAAATTATTTTGTGTGGTAATAAACAATAGGCCGTGTACACAAACAATGAATAATGTATCAAATTACGTAGTGTGTGGGCTGATTAAATTATTCTGCTTTCATAGGAGAAATTGATTATTTTTTTCGTCTTATCGATTAGAGTTAAGATTTTAAAGGTAATTTCGACCAAAAGCTCCGTAATGTTATGAAAATATAACAATCAGGAACGATCGTCCAAAATGAGTTATCATCGTCATGTGGTACAGTTCAATTTTCACAGGAAGGCCCTTTAAGATAATACAATCATGTATATTTTTTGGCCAACATTCATAACATTTTAGTATACTATTAGTGTTATTTTATATGTCTTAATATTATTTATCAAAAGTTATAGCTGCAGATCACATTACCTGACATAAGAAAGGTGTGAAAGTAGCTACAGTAATTTTTCTAGCCATTACATAAGAATCTTCCTATGAAAATTAGGCTGTATTTTAACCCACGAATATTGAAGTTTCTTATGAAAAGGAGGGTTTTGTTAAACGCCGATTTACCAGCTATCAAAACGATAATGAGATCGTATTACTTAATTAACGTGTACTCTTTCAACACTAACACAAGAAAGCGGCCGGCACACAATATTACACACCTAAAGCTAGTGCCAGTTAATAATTAATTAATACAAATTAGAATATCCTAAGTTCGAGTAGGGTAACCTAAGCATGGCACCATTATTTGCAGCAGTTCACTACAAATGTTTGTAACATATTTTAATAAATATACCTGTATGCTTGGAAACTTAAATAGAATTTAAAGAATTTTGTTTTAGTTAAAACTATACTTTTAAGGTGGTCGCCCACCAAAACGCTGAAATGTGCTTCAAACGTCCAAAAATTTCGCATTGTTTAAGAAGTTATTTTTATACCCCTAGCACATATTACTATAGGGGCCTTTAACTATTCGGGCCGGGTTATGCGCATTTAATTTAGGCTAATGGGATATGGGGGCGAGAAAGGTACAATTAATAGGAAATGTACTCACACCTAGGTGCAGGCAAAGTGGAAAACCATTTAGAAAAAAACCCAGCTACCCATTTCAATGGCCGCATGGTCTAAGGCGCTACTTTCGCAATAGCAATAGATTTGGCTGCCGAAGATTGAGGGATCGGGGCTCAATCCTGGTCGGATGAACTGATTGTTTTTTTCCTAAATAGTTTTCCACTATCCCTCCACACAAATTCGGGCAAAATTTCTCTCAATTAAGCCTTTCTAATTCCTAACACATTACCGTAATTAGTACATAAGCGTATAACCCGAACGGGTTGTAAGACGTGGTGTTAAAAAAAATACACCCAGCTGGGCTTCAAGCCCTGACCTCCATGTAATCGGCAAACCAGATTAGATAAACCTGTAGCCTAATTTAGTCCACGTGTTCACCGAAGTGGGGGTTTAAGAAGTGCTTTTTTTTAATTAAATATAGTGTTTCAATTCAAAATGTAGTTGAAAGCTATCAATACGTTGATTTAAGATTAAAAATCTTAAATTTCCAGGGGTTTTTTATCTTTAAAAATCACGAAAAAAGTTTTTCCAACGTTTGAAGTAAAATGCCGCAGTTCTGAAATCAAAGTAAATGGCTATAAAGTATTAACATAAATATAGTATTCGATGAGCCCCGCTTCAGTGGTATAATAGTATAAGGCGTCATTTCCGCAATAGACTGGACTGGAGATGACGTATAAATCGTGGTTCGAATATCAGTCGGGTGTATTGAGGATGGTTTTACTAAATGTTTTTCTACACTCCCTCTATGAAAATTTGGGTACACTTACTATATATTCAACCTTATTCGTTCCTAGCACAATAGCGTATTTATTAGTTCATCATAGCTAAATAATTATACATATCGATGAATAGTTACAAAAAAAGCAGAAATAAAACTAATAGAAATAATAAAATAACAATAATAAAAATAACTGAAGCGTTGTAAAAGTATAAATACTTAGAAAGTAGTAAAAATAGGGAAATAAATAAAGCAGAATAATATAAATTTAAATATTGGAGGCAGAATCTCTAAAGGTTAAATGAGTGATAAAGGAGTTTCTTAAATAACTCTCTAAGTTTGGCTTTTTTTTAATGATTAAAGTCAAATTATACAAATCTAAAATTGGCCCTATGGATACAACGGCCTTGTGAGAGCTATTGAGAAAAAATAATTTTGGATTACGAGAAGCCCTAGAAGGGATATGAATGGACCTACATGATCAAGGGCAAATCTACAAGAAATTTTAATATTGATGATAGTAATAATAATAATAATAATAATAATAGTAATTATATGTAATTATATTATAGGATTGCCATAGTGATTTTAAGGCTTCAAAACCTTCCATTCCCAAAATAAACACCACAGTGTGAGAGTCATGTTTTCCTTCAGTTAGGAGGCGTCCCTGAGAACTTTGATACAAGGCGTGAAGCGTTCTAAAAGGGGACTTCTTCGTGCCTCTCGGAGTGTATGATATGTCAGTTGGTCCCCCCCCCCGTCCCTCCATGAGCGTTGACCGCCCCATTATGCGAGCGATGTTAACAACAGCTTCTACTCAAGGGTAGAACATCATCGCGCAGTGTTTAGTTCCAAGCCCGTAGATTGACAAGTTAATTGCGAGCCGAGATTATCGCCGCTTAGCACAGGGCTAATCTCACCCCCCCTACCCTACGACCAAAGTACCTGCTGCTCTGATAAACGGAACTGCAATCGGTAGATAACAACAAGCGCTGGACCAATCACAGGAGTTAACTGTTTGCACGCTTAGGGATGTTTGTCTCGCAACAGTTGGCACGGACACACCGA
This sequence comes from Timema genevievae, assembly GCA_902155825.1. Lineage (NCBI taxonomy): Eukaryota > Metazoa > Arthropoda > Insecta > Phasmatodea > Timematidae > Timema > Timema genevievae. Next base: position 187,871 of record CABFWO010000558.1, read on the forward strand.
CATCTGTATTGAGGGTGCCACGGGGAAGAGGTGGAGGGAGATTTTTGATATCTACAGTATGGCATTGAGGGATCGTTTTTAAACAAGATGTAACACAAAAGTTAACGAGTATGATTTTTTTAACACACCATTATTTAGGTGGACAGCAATATTGCGAAGAGGTTGGATATCAATCACTCGGAGTTCAAGAATAATTTAATATGCGTATCACACACACACACACACACACACACACACACACACACACACACATATATATATATATGCCTTGTTATAAAAATAAAATAAAACCTTTTTAAAAATAAACTAATTATTATTAAAATAAAAACCAAAATACTCTTTTTATATTTAATATATTTAATGGACAGTAGTGAGGGACAAATTTGAGATTTGAAAAGAATAAAACCTTCAAAACATAATTACAAAAATAGATAAATTATATATTATTAATTGAATAAACAATGAATGCTCTTTTTAATTGTTGAATTTAGCAGCAGCTTGTTGAGATTAAAACAATGATTATTGAATGCAATAACTAAATAGCCTTAGAACATAAATTTATAACATTTATTGCAAAGTAAAGAGATAAATATAAATGCTTAACATTAAATTACACAGTATTTAAATAAAACCATAAGATTTTTTCACCTAGCTATTCTTTAAGCGTCATAAATCTTTGAGTTACGATAATTTAATTAAAAACAAAAACGTTTAGACATAAGAATGAATTTAAAAATAAAATTATAACTACAAAAAGGATGTTAGAATATATAACCAAAACACTCGCCTACAGATGTAAACAACTTTGGCACATTTGTACCGCTAATATCCCCACCCTGGTGGCCGTCTCTCAAACTAATGGCGACAGATTCTAAGCATGCAGCACCACGGGAGTCGCAATAATTTTCCATGCGTAAACTACCCTTAAATAAAAATATAGTGTTATTTGTCATGTCAAATATTCTTCAGCTACCCATTTAAAACTAAATAACTATAGCAATTTTCTAAAAAATCGGATGATAGAGATGAACTATTTAAAGTAAATCTGGATTAATAGTATGAACATTAAATAAAAAAATATTTTAGAGAATATCAAGATTCGAACAAAATATATATTAAACGATTAAAGTACATATAGATGATTAGTTTAAAAAATTTAAAACGTAATATTATAAAGAACATCTATGCAAATAGTTTAAAGAACATAGATATGTATATATAAAGAATATCTAGATGAATAGTTAAAAGAACATATTAATAGTTTAATTGTTTAAAAAACACGTAGATAGATTGTGTAAACAACATAAAAAGGAATAGTTTAAATAACGTCTAGAATAATAGTTTCCAAGAATGTATAAATGAATAGTTTCTGCAAGTTTTATGTGACGAGTTTTAACGAGCCCAAGCACGTAGATTTATGACTATTTTCACCGTTTCTCATTTCCTATCAGTCTGTAATCTAAATATTACTTCCGGTGTTCGTACTGATAAAGCTAAAACCGACAATTAATACAGCGATAAGATAACTGTATTTTGTATTCTATAAAATTAAAATAGGATAATTAAAAGCTACTACTTAGTTATTGCTTGTCGAATGTCACATCATTAAAATTTCAGGGCCTTTTCCAGTGTAATGTTGATACAAAATAATATTTAAAAAATAATATTAGCTATTCGTAAATGTAGCTTATTACTATTAGTTTTAGTGTTGTTGTTATTATTATTATTACTATTATTATCGTAGGTGACCTGGTGGTCTAGGGGTAAGGTGTCAGACTTCTGTGCTGGGGTCCGGGGTTCAATCCTCGGTCCCGGCATAGATTTATCTGATTGCCAAACCCTTCCTTCACCTCTGACAAGATGTGTATTAATCACAACTTGTGCATGTGAGGAATGCCAGGCCTCCACCGTGGTTCGGATTCCACGTTAAACTGTAGGTACTCCATTTCATCTCACAATCACCCTATCATTACACATTAGCGTAAGTGCGTATAACCCGAACGGGTAGTAAGACGCGGTGCTAATAATAATACTATTATTATCAGAACACGATATTATAATGAATAATCACATTATTAGGGTGCAGATAAATTTTAAATTACTTATTTTAAAGATAAACATTAGATAATTTAAAGAAATAATTTTCATATAGGCAAAAACTATACCCCTAGATTTTATCTTGAATTTATTTGAGAGAGTTTATTATGAGAGTATGTTTATTATAAATTAAATAACAGAGATTACCAATTATAACAAGTGATAAATTATTATTATATTTATTACAAATTACATTATTATATTATTATATTTACTAGCGGCAGTACAACTTGGTACATTATCCCTCTTAGTTTGTGTATATAAACTGAAGCTATATATATTATGTGGGGCTATATATATTATGTATAGCTATTTATATGTGTCATATAACAAAGGAACAAGTCAGCAAAACAAGGAATGTTTTATTAAAATCTGTTTCTAAAGGACAAAAATATAATATTAAATAAATAAGATAACCTAACAAGCAACAAAATATACAGAGCTCGTACATGGAAAACAATAATTGTGTACATGATAATGTAATGTTATGTATTTAAATATGTATATTATATATATATACACATTGTATGGATAGCTATTACAACACTATTTGGACTATTTTTACTATGAATAATTTGTTTCTGAATAACCAACAAAGTTATTTATTTGTATTAGTTTATAAGGTCTACTATAAGAGAGTGATCCGCTCTTACGGACAACATTGGATAAATGAAGGTGTACTTTTTAAGGGCGTCTTGGTCTTCGTAGAGTTGACTTTTAATAGGCAAAGGTAGCTTATATATATATATATATTTTATCATTGCTCTAGTTCAATGATTTAATTAAATCTCCCCCTGCCCCCTTCCCACCTCTGAAATAATATAGTAGTCGACTAAAGCCCCCTTTTACGATATCTGGATAAGGTGCAGACAACTTGTGTCATAACTCAGCTCATCAGATATCTCAGCAATGTTATTGTTTTGGCAATGTTTGCGCACTCACGTGAAGGTATAGTAAGATTCTGATAAAAATTAACTTTTAGAAAATATAAACATTTTGGGTTTTTCGGTCAATTTGGATAACATTTTACTTTAACGAGAAACTAGCATAAGTGAACTAACGGGTTGAAGCGTCAACTTCATTTGGGTATTGTTTGCCCGTGATGGGGGGGTCAGAGTTCGAATCTTGGCAAGTTTTACTAAGGTTAGTTTTCTTTTCAGGGAAAATTGGGGTATCTTTCTCACCCTGCCCCATAATGAGGATAGTCCGAACGGGTGGTAAGACGCGGTGTACAAAAAAGTATAAAGTGGAAGAGTGTTTATATTAGGGATGTATCTCGATCATACGGAAAAAAAAACTCTCGATACCGTCTCAAATGTTAAAAATGAATCTCGAAAATTCGAAAAAGTTGAAAAAAAAATAATTGAAAAGCAAATAACTGCCCTAAGAAATTTACAAACCAAACAACGAATTTATTAACGTTACAGACCCAAAAATAGTTAGCACTTTTTCCCCCAAAACAACTTGGTTAAAAATATTGTTTTGCATTAACAAATAAACTGTTACTATACTAAATTAAATTATAAATGGTATACATTGCAGCTATCACACTTTTATTAGTAAAATTTAAAATAAGTATGAATTAATTATATCTCAAGTATTTCAATGAACTCTAAGATAATCCTAAGCAAGCACCATCCCAAATGTCAAAAGGAAATATATTAACTATATATTTACTTTAATAAACCTAATTTACATTTTTGTACTTTCAAAGGATGTGTTCTCATCTAGTTCTCGCGTCTCGAAATTTTTTCATATTCTCGTCTTGAAATCGTCTCGAATTGAAAAAGTTGTCCTCGCACATCCCTGGTTTATACTGAACTGTAGAGCGAGTATGTGTCAAAACACGGCAATGCATCAACAGAGACACGAAGTACTTAAATAATAAGTATTTCTTTTTTTTAAAAAAAGGGTGTACATTAAAATGTCTCCGGAAATGAATGTAAAGAATATGATACAATAGTTTTGTGTGTGCTGCAGATTTCATGAGTCGTTCCGTGAGCGCCATAAAACAGTGCCATTAATGAAACTGATAAACTGGGCGATAACCCCTGACGCTAGATGCTGAGGGTTGATACGAGCCAGGGTTGCTAAGCAACAATCTCCCCCTCTCTGCCTTGCATGGCAGGGGTCTTATCGAACCCAGGCCATCAGCAGCCAGGATATTTGGAGATGCTATCAACTTAACTAGCTTGGGATATTCATTAGATGTTATCTACGTTTCCAGGCATGGCCTTGTGCTGTACAGTCCGACAGGAATAACACCAGTCATCCATTGTAAGGCCGTTATCGCGCGCAAGAAATGGAGGGCTAGACTTGGAAACAAAGCGAGTTCATTAGCTTGCTGAGCGGGGATAAGGGGGAAAAAAAAAAGTTTCTTACAGAACCCACGTGTGGGAGAAGAGAGTCTTATACTGAATATATCTATTGAAAGTGGAACATTCAAGAATTTTGCCAGGTTTATCAATTATATTCAATCAAGAAGATAACTCGCGTCAAGGGCTCGGTATTATTCTAAGCTTTCCCTTATTTCCCCCAAAGCAGAAAGGGAATGCGATTAAGAGATATTCACACGTCTCTGCACACTTTTAGAAATAAATCTAGATTAGTTCTATTAATTACTAAAGAGTATAAATTTCATTGCAACAGAGTGTACAGATTTCCAATGGCGTGCACACTCAGGGGCGACAAATGTAAGGATTTCTTGACATATTTGAAACGTTTGTTAATTTTTCGCCTAATATATTGCATTTCAAATAAGTGCCAAAGTATTATTTAATACAACACGAGTGTTAAGTGTTGTCACCAACACTTGAAAAATAAATTCCCTTGCACATGATTTGCACTTCAGAACTAGCTTTTTCTTATTTCCGGTTCAACATAGTTATGTTCTAAGGACTTATTTAATCCACAGCCTGGCAGAAATATTTTTACTGGCCATTTTCATGAGTAAACTAAAGCACAGTTCGAAAAAATATGTCAAATGATGAGGAAGAAGTTTTGACTGCTTGTGCCGGATATTTATATTTTTTAAATGATATAGAATCGTATAAAGAAACGGAAAAGATGGGAACAAATAAAAACTTGTTTTGAAAAAAAAAAATGTGACGGAAGTGATTTGCTACGAGATTTAATTAAGGCTGATCAAAGATAATTCAAAGGTTTTCACCGCACGAGCGTGGAAAATTTTTAACAATTGGCCAGTTTGTTGGCATCCCGTTGTCGGGAAAGTGTAGGATTTGTGCGAGCAATCCTCTCCCCTTGAACGCGTCCAGAGCACAACTGCGGCGAACATTCCTTATGATGTTTCCGCAACTTGATCGAGCCCTGGGTGGGATCCCTTCGACCCATCGTTCAATTACAGCTCACGAGCTTGGTCTGGGTACACCTTTACAAATTTGAGTAGACATAACATACCTGAACACTATTGTATTATTTCCTTTTTATTTTATTCTTGAATGAGCCGAAGTGGCCAATTAGAAGTGAAGCTGTATTGACCAACACAAGAGGTCAACATGTTGGGATCAAGTAGAAGTGGAGTTATCCTGACCAAAACAAAAGGTCAACATGTTGTGACAAAGTATAGGTGTATTATCTGTGCTGACCAAGACCGAAGGTCAACATGTTGCGACGAAGTAGAGGTGGAGTTATCCTGACCAAAACAAGAGGTCAACATGCTGTGACCAAGTAAATGTGCAGCTGTGCTGACCAAGACAAGGGGTCAAGTTATTGTGACCAAATAGAGGTGGAGCTGTGCTGACCAAGACAAGGCGTCAAGCTGTTGTGACCAAATAAAGGTGGAGCTGTGCTGACCAAGACAAGGGGTCAAGCTGTTATAACCAAGTAGAGGTGGAGCTGTGCTGACCAAGACAAGGGGTCAAGTTATTGTGACCAAATAGGGTTGGAGCTATGCTGACCAAGACAAGGGGTCAAGTTATTGTGACCAAATAGGGTTGGAGCTATACTGACCAAGACAAGGGGTCAAGCTGTTATAACCAAGTAGAGGTGGAGCTGTGCTGACCAAGACAAGGCGTCAAGTTATTGTGACCAAATAGAGGTGGAGCTATGCTGACCAAGACAAGGGGTCAAGTTATTGTGACCAAATAGAGGTGGAGCTGTGCTGACCAAGACAAGGGGTCAAGTTATTGTGACCAAATAGAGGTGGAGCTGTGCTGACCAAGACAAGCGATGGAGCAAGGCAAGCGGTATAACCTCGGGTGAGCGTATAAAAAAAGGTCTCACTGTAAAGACTGAGTAATGAGGTCGAGCTATGAGGCGAGTTAGATGGTATCGCGAAGGCTGTGTTATATAGATGTTATCTCGACAGTTGGCTGCTATGACGTAATACGATGGGGAGCGCAGATAAGACACACAGACCAACCGACGCTAGACTAGAGATAGTCACTAACTTGAGAATTCACTGTTTAATACTTCGCAGACAGACAGTAGATCACGTGGACTCAACGTGCCCTACATCAGCCGGCAAAGACACGAGGAAACACATTATACTTACCTAACATAACGACTATTTTAACATAAATATCAAGTTATTTAACGAAGACAATAGTCTGCGCATCTGTACAATGAAATTAAACGAAAATCTATGTTTATTTATTAAATAGCACCAGGGTCTTGTATGATCAAACTAGCATCCTTATCGACTTAACCTGATATTCGTAGCTGCAGCTATTGTAATATCTCATTCAAATCATAACTATATCTTGATTTTCTCACGAATAGACATTTGAAGCACCTTTTAGAAAACATACAAATCTTTTGCTGTCAACATTGATATAATTATATGTAGTATATTATTACTATTGTTATTTTAAAGATATTGCTAATATATATATATATATATATATATATATATATATATATATATATATATCAAAAGTTACAGCTGCAGATGACATAGATCTAATAACTTTTTCTATCAAATATGTAAAGTTGTAAAAAAAACTGATACAACACCAGTTAACCCACTTCAGGGGCCTCGTGGGCTAAGGTGTCACACTCGCAATATACTAAGACTACTGATGTCGAGGAGATCTGGGTTCGATCCCGGTCGGTTGTATTGAGTGTGGGTTTTTTCTTAAATATTTTTCCACTCTCCCTTTACGCAAATGCGGGTACATTTCATTTTAAATCAACCTTTTTAATCCCTAATATATTAGAGCAATTAGTACATAGGCGTATAACTCGAACGGGTAGTAAGACACCGCAGTAAAAAAAATACTTGATATAAATGTAATCCATAAAATTATTGATTTTATAAATTTATTAGATTATTCAAAAGTGTGAGGGGCATAAAAGAAATAATGTTGTATACAACATTAAAATAGAAATTAGTTTTTATAAATAAATCGGTAGTTTCATCCGCGATCCGCCATTAATCAAATTTTTAGCAGCTGTGATAATATTTTTACGGATATCTCCATCCATGGAACGATATTTCCGTATTATTTAATCACTCTAACTAGGTAAGGATGAGGAGTGTTGACTTTAGATTATATACACCAACATTTTTGTAGAGAGAAAATGTGAAACAATTTATGGAGGGTGGGAGGGGAAACACTTATTAAGTACACCCGGTCGGGTTCAAACCCCGAACTCCCAGTCATCGGCAAACCGGATTATACGTCTGACAAGCTTCAGAGCTTGACGCCTTAGTTTGCGGGACCCACCGCTGAGGGAGCTTTTGATAGCAATAAGTGCGTGACTAATTAGTACCAATAAATTATTGTAATCAGTACACTTTAACGGTGATAGGTATACAACATCCCCATCACCAGTCAGCCAGTAGAGATGAGCATAGTCCACGTGCTTACCAGTGCTAATACTAATCTCATGCAACTGCCAGGATTAGTTGTACTGTTAGTGTTCCTGACTGGCCTGGGAACTTGAAGGACAATTCTGACCGGTTTTGTTAAGAATGTCACATAGTGTTGGGTTTTTTTTTAGCCTCTTACAGTTAAATTTTCAAGAAGTTCACTTTCCTTACACTTGAAATGTATATTCTATCTACTCTCCATATGTATTTTTTTCCCCCACTATATCCTACTAGCCCATCAGGCCTATCCGTATATTTACACTAATGGGTTAGGAATGAGGGAGGTATAATTTAGATTAAATGAGCTCGAGTCCAATTTCGATATGAAGAGCCTTCCTTATCTGACAGCTAGAAAAGTTACTAGATATACTTTCACGTATTTATTTATTTAATTTCTTTCAGGTATTTAACGTGCACTTTATGAACTGGCTGATTATGTCATCACACGACTTATAAACTAAAATCTATAACAGACATAACATCCAGCCTTCAGCCTTTGATTCATCACTATGAAAAGGTAAACCTACATTTCAGCAATGATAAATTTTTCGGCCATGCTAGGAACCGAGCCCGGGAGCCTTAACTCAGTAGACACATGGTACCGTGAGTCGACAGACACACTATCGAGTGAGCTAAGGTGTCGGACATCATATGTCAAGACATGTTATATGAAGCTGTCAGTTTGATAGCCACTATCAAATCTATAAAATAACACTAATAATATAGCACTATGCCAGTAGTGTTGGCCACAAAAAATGTGTTTGTATTTTCCAAAAGGTTCTACCTATGAGAATTTAAATTGTACTGCAAGGTTTTTGACTAAGACATTGGAAAGGAAAAGGGAAGGATTATATAAACAGTCGTTAAAGAAATCGTATTTTCACTGTCACTATCCAGGTCAGCCACTTCTTGTGGACGCAAAGTGTACAAGGACAAACAAAGAGTCCTTCCCACTTTTTTTTCTCTCGGCAACTCCTTATTGGAGATAAACCACTCTTAAATTTACGTATCCTCCCTTCGATATATTTATTTTTTTGTGCGTGCGTGTGGAGTGACCCAAAGTGTCGACACCTGTTACCTGACTACTGAAACACGTCTCGGCTTTACGAACATAGACACACGCCGTGTTTAACTAATGAGTTATCCACATGTGGCTATAAGGACCAGTATCGCTCGCGACTCTCTCACTTGGTCAACAACACACCGCAGGCCNCAGTCCTAGCTTTGGCTTAATAAATCTCCCTGTCCAACATTTGTCTCCCCCGCACCCCCCTATTGACTGGCGCTATCCAAGCAACAGGTTGATCCGAACCGAACCCTTTATTAAACAAACACCACTTCTACCATGAACCCAAGGTGCTCCTTCCCTCATTCGAAATAACAAAATTCAAAATCGAACGATTGGACTTGTTAGATTTCCAATATACTGGCGGGCCTAACATGGAAAAACATAGAAGGAACATTTAGAGGTTTTTAACAATTAAAATTCGTGATGATATTATATTAGATACTAATGGCCAAAATAAACAAAGTGCCACCACCCCCTGCCTCCACCCTCGCCCAAATGTGTAGCCAGAAGGTAAATACGGATTTTTATAGAAAGCCCATTTTCAACAACCAACATTGATTGAAAGTCACTAAAATTTGGCGTTCTAGAAAAGGGTATTATTTGATTTATTAATATTATAAGGTTGATATAAAAAGTGACCATGTATAGCCTTCCAGTAAAACTGCGTTATTGTATCGTTTCATTTTACATTATTAATTAAACGGACTACGAATGTAATTATAGTTGTAGGTCTATTTTTTTTTCTGCCATTGTGGCAACATGAGTTTCCAGTTTTCAAACAACGAACGGGCTTCCTATGCAAGCGAAGTTACTTCCCCAAAAGGTAGAAAAAGATGTATTTTTGAGCGTTATAAATTATTTATTGCGACTTATGGTATGCTTGTGAAGCTTTTTCTAAAAATAAGGGTCTGGTAAGATATAGATAAATTATGTGTTTATTAAAGTAAGTAGTCAAAGCCAACCATAACACTGTTAGTAATATTTAGGCCTATGTAGGCTAATGAATATATGAAGACATCGGGGATCAAATCCCGGAAGCACTGAATATGTTTTTCCCTACTTGATTTTCCACTCTTCTTCCACGCAAATTTGGGTAGCCGGTGGAGAGGAGATCAAGGTTCGAATTTCAATCAGATGAAACTTTTTTTTTTCAAATGTGATTTATCAGCGTGGTTTTATCATCCTCACTTCACGCTGACGCGGGTGCATTTATTAGAGATACCCTTTTATCTTACTAACCCTTAGATTTAACCGCTCATTACTTTTGTTGTAAAAATAATAGCTCAAAAAACAAATATTTGTGAATTATCATCAAATCTTATCCTTTAGACCTGATTTTAATACGAGTCAAGAAACTAGTCAGTAGCATAAATGCATCACAGCCATGTATTGCATGCTTTGACATTTTTAGAGCAACATATACGTTACACTAATTTAATTTTAAAGAAATATTGTAATATATTTTCTCTCTCCACATCTAATTGGTAGAATTACCCACTTAGGTGGCCGCATGGTCTAACTCTAAGGCGTCACTCTCGCAATAGACTAGACTGCCGATGACCGGAAGAGTGAAGTTCGATCCCAGACAGGAGTAGTGAGGGTGGTTTTTCCTAAATGGTTTTCCGCTCCCTCTCCACCGCAAATGTGGATACACTTCCTATTAATTCAGCCTTCATAATCCTTAACACATGGTCTTCAACCCATCGCCCACCGTTGTATTTTTTGCGGCCCGCCGGTTCATGAAATATATAAAATTATTTCAAAAGCAACAAATGACAAATACAGATATATATATTTCACATAATTGAATAATAAAATTAATATACATTTTAAGATATTTTGTAAACTATTGTTACCTTATACGCGAAGAAAAATATTACGTTTTTTTACAACTTTACCTTGAACCGGCAAGTGACTAGTCTAGTAGGCAAGGAAGAGAGTACTATTTTGGGAATGTTCTAACATAGTCGGGAGTGTTCGTACATAGTCGGGAGTGTTTGAACATAGTCGGGAGTGTTTGAACATAGTCGGTAGTGTTCGAACATAAGTCGGGAGTGTTTGAACATAGTCGGGAGTGTTCGAACATAGTCGAGAGTGTTCGAACATAGTCGGGAGTGTTCGTACATAGTCGGGAGTGTTTAAACATAGTCGGGAGTGTTCGAACATAGTCGGGAGTGTTCGAACATAGTCGGGAGTGTTTGAACATAGTCGGGAGTGTTTGAACATAGTCGGGAGTGTTCGAACATAGTCGGGAGTGTTAGAACATAGTCGAGAGTGTTTGAACATAGTCGGGAGTGTTCGAACATAGTCGGGAGTGTTCGTACATAGTCGGGAGTGTTTGAACATAAGTCGGGAGTGTTCGAACATAGTTGGGAGTGTTCGAACATAGTTGGGAGTGTTTGAACATAGTCGGGAGTGTTCGAACATAGTCGGGAGTGCTCGAACATAGTCGGGAGTGTTTACGTTCGCTCATCACCGCTGAGATACTCGGGACGTCAGAATATAGTCAATTTGTCAATTTCCACTTTTCATTTTGCTTATCAGCTATACCTATAATCTGATACTACTTAAATATTGTACTTGCACAGATTTATATTTTGCCTTGTTTTATTATAATTTATTTCAAATCTTTAGTACTTAACAATCTCAATGATGATTTTTTAGAAATGTTATTGTACCTGTTTTATTTTACTTATTTTATTGATATATTAGTTTCTCAATGAATAAATTATCTTCATGTTATGTTTCATATTTATATTGCTTAATTGACCAAAGAAGTTGTACCAATTTATCTAATTAGCTGTTCCATCCAAGTACGTTCCTTATATCATAATTCTTAATATTATATTATATTTACAAATATTATTGAATATACATTTTTAAGAACCAGAACCGGAAGTCGGAACCTAATTAAGAAACATAAAGAGCAGGAACTTATATTTTTCTAGAACAGGAACTTTTAAAATTTTGTTTGTTTGAAGAAGAGGAACCAGAACTGATAAGTATTTCGGTTCGACTCTCTGCTCTGTTTATTCTGAGAGGTAGGTGGTAAGCTTAGCTTGATGGGTTAGCCCAGACCAATGTTTATCAAAGTGTGGTCCACGGCGGCCTATCAAGTGGTCCGCAGAACCCCAGGAAGTTTATCAAAAGTAATGAATTGAAGAATGTTGATCTGACATATATCACAAACATTTGAAGTTTGAAATGCAAAAGATTAAAGAAATATGAAATATCCCATTTTTCCTTATATTTCTTTCCTAGGTAGATACAAATAACATAGAAAAGTAAGTCTGTACCAATCTTAAGACAACAAATTTGAACAATTATTTTTCAAAAAGTATGAGGTTTAGAATGTTAGAAAAAAATCCAACAACTACTACTTACTAATTCAATAGAATTAATTAATTATATATTTGTTTTCAACAAATAAATTAATTTTAGTGGTGGATGTGGCACTGGTACGAGTTAATATTGATAAAATAATTACAAAACTTATTTGATTAAATTAATAAACATACAGATGTTTAAACAACTAAGACCCGCACTGGTCTTTCCTTAGACAATGGCTTTAGTCTCGTCTGTCAGCGAATGCTTGGTCGGACCCCTTCCGAATGGAGGTAATACGTGGCGCACAGACAAAAAAAAATTATTTCGTTTACCCTGAAGACTAGCAAACACACCTTCCAGGGCTCTACTTTTTTTTTCAAGCGTATATCACCAAAGTTTGTCGGCTAGTCCTGGTTTGTCCTGGTCTTTTACTGGTAATCGCGGATATGTGACCGTCTTCTGAGGTTGGGGCATAGTAGGTGCGGATAATGTTATGATGATGCTTATGCGGTGACAGTAGAAGTATTAAACTTCGCTTATGACTAACCAGATTATGGAAACCATAAGAACAATTATCCTTTGTAAAAATTGCCTATGGTAACGTCGTAAATTAAACTCAGGACTTCTAGGTTGGTAGTCAGGAATTCTGACCACTAGACCAAGAGGCCAGCCGTTCTACTTATAAGATAGGGTTATAGTTGTCATCCGTCAATGTAATACTGCTACCTTTTAGGGTAACATGAGTGTTACGAGCGTATTAAAATAAAAATTAGGTAAACAAAAGAAAAAGGAGGGGGATATGATAACAGCAATTAAATTATTAATATAAAAGAGTTTAAATAAAAGAAATGTAGTGGTACTTACCCTTTAATAAGTTGTAAGTAGAGATTTGCACGCACAGTTAGTTAGTTGGTGGCCCAAGCAAATACTATATCCATCAAACAAGTAATTCCCACTCCACTGACACTACTGGTATAAAGGGGGAGGGGGGAGGAGATAACTGGATAGGGGCACTACTTGTCATGTACTAGATTAGTTGTCAAACAACAGAACGTGTGTTGATACCGAGCTAGAAGACTATCACGAAATATTACAAATGACACTTCCAAGGAAACCTGCTCACATTTTTAAAACGGACTTTATGTGGCTTATTCGTGAGACTTGCGACATTCAAAATGGTCATGAAGGGAGTGGGGACAGTTAAAATGCTGATAGAACAATCTATCGCTAGGACACGAGGATAATACTTGATATGTGTCACTATGATAAGTGTGTCTTTCTTTCCCCAGCCCCTTTCCAACCCTTCTTTGTATTCATACCTATCAAATTATGGTAAAATTCACGAAAGTTAAATATTCTTTGTTTTTTCCTATGAGATTTCCAAAAGAGCTTTCCTGGGCTTTTTCAGAATTTTCTGAGTTTTTCAGAAGAAATTCCCTGTGTTTTTCAGGTTTTCCAGAAGAGCTTTCTTGTGATTTTTCGGAGTTTTCAGAAGAAGCTCCCTGTGATTTTTCATGTTTTCAAAAAAAAAAAGTTTTCTGTATTTGTATAAGTTTTTTAATCCCCTTTTATTTTCGGACACAAGCAAATCTCTGTATCTTTCCGGCTATCCCGGTATTAATAAGTTAGCTATAAAAAATAAAGTTCCTATTCTGTAAAATGTTGGACTCTCAAGCAGGCCCAAAAATAATTAAGTATACCATGTACGAGTGGAAATGTACATTTTCCCGGTAAAGATTTCAGATCATTGAGGCTAATGCTACACAGCGGGTTTGAACGATAATAAACGGCATCGAGCGAAAGAAAACTTTACAAGCATATTTGAGTTGAGCGTTTGGTTCGACATCCAGCCGAGTTCAGGGGCATCGCTCACACTTTACTTATTGTTCAACATGGCTCAACTATCTAGGTTTACTCCTTTGTTTTTGTTTTTTTGTTTTTGTTCCGCGTCTTTGTATCCTCCTAGAATACTCGCGTCTAATTTAATTAGTGGTGTAGGGATGAGGAAGGCAGAATTTAATAGGTATATGTACCCATATTCGCGTTGAGTGAGTGTAGAACCTTTCAAGAAACACAAATAACTTAATTATAAAAATACACGAACAAAATAAAAGTAAGACTTTGTTTTTCTTTTGTTTCATGGCTTTATCCTAAATGTCAAGCTCATTTAGTTTGATCTTCCAATGACGGAAGAGGTCGTGTCGGGGTTCAAATACTGGACGGGTGTAAGGAGGGTGGTTTTCACCCCTAAATTGTCTCTCACTCAACATCTACGCCAATTAGGATACTTTTACTGTTAATTCTACCTTCCTCATCTCTTACCCAGTAATTAATATGCATGCGTAAAACCTGAACGGGTGCTAGCACGTAGTGAAAAAAGTGACTAAGGGGGCCGCCTACCTTAGCGTTGAGAGCTATCGCGGAGGTTCATGATTACCACATTATTAAAATAAGTAGTTAATTATTTTTTATATATACCACAATGGAGGTGAATAGTACCAAAACCACAATAAGAACCTTATTTCGCATTTTTTTAAAAGCATTTTAAATAAATGTATGAAAATGTAAGTTTAGCTCACATTCAACTGATGTTTACGCAAAATTTTGCCTTTCTATGAGATTAAGGTGGAGATGTAGGGGACGCAAGATAAATGTTTTTTGAAGTTTTTATATTTTTAAAAATGTTTTGGCTAAAATAAATCTAATATTACTTCAGTGCAAACATAAGAGCTTAATTTTCTTCACATGGTGACTAAACGGTTCTTGAATATCTGTCGAGGGTGTCCTGGAATTTAATAAAAACTTTTTCTCCTCATTTAAAAAGTTTCTCATCCAATGTCGATATGCTCATGAACGATATTAAAGAACTGTTTACATCACAATGTGAATAAAATTAAACTTTATGTTTGTAATGAAGCACTATTTTATTTATTTTGGCAAAAAAAAAAAGTTTTACTATAGAAACTACCAAAAAAATACTGGCGTTCCCTTCATCACCACCTTAATGTTAATGGTTTTAAACATAGATAAATATAATTTTTCAGTAAATTATAATATAATTGAGGATTGTTTTTGGGATATTGAAACTTCAGAACTGTAATTCTCGTTATAAATAGCTCATTATGAGTATATTTCACTTCGAGTAGTCGAATAGTCAAGCTGGACGTTATAAAACTTTAATTAAGAAAATTTTGAATAATATAGATACTATGATATATAAATATTGTTAGCAAAATTTATATTGAACGTTATGACTTACGACTAAGTTTGCTTTTACTCATCCGAATGACGAAAAGATAAAACATATAACTGAAGAAGGTTATCAGCTGTTGCTTAGTAATTAGAATACATAATTTCTAAAGTTTGACAACTTGGTTTGACAAAGCACTAGATAGTATAGAACACGATAACATAATCTTATGAGCGACAGTAAAATAATACGCTTTTACGTAAAATGTCTCCATGAGATGGAAAACTAAACTATTACCAAACAAAAGGGTTGGGGCTTCGGTAACCTCTCCAGACTCTGATCCAGGAGACCGGGTTTCGAACTACTATAAGATGGGAGCAACGAGGAGATTTTTACCGAATGGTTTATTACTCCCTCGTTAGTAATGTTCATCTGATATATAAGTATGATGTATAAGTCTAAATAAGACGTACACTATCTCTATAGTGTTAGGTAATTGTATTTAATAATATTTATTTATTTAGGTATTTAACACGTACTTTCTAAACCGACTGATTATATGATCATTTCTATGATCGAGTACAAAATAGCCTACCAATTTTTCCGGTTAAGGTATTTTCACATACCTTCCAGGATTCTTTAATATGCCACAATCGACATGGGACCTATGGCCTCCGAAGTTGTGCTGTGTATTTTTTTATTGCTCAGGAAAAATCCGTCAACCCCGGCTGGGTTTAAACCCACGAACAGCGAGTTCTAAGGCAGGCACTTTACCCCAAACCAGGGATGTCAACTATTTAATAATAAGGGCAGGCGTACCACTGCCCTTCTAGGCTATCCCTAGAGTTATACCCTGATTTTGGTTGAAAGAACAGTAGAGAAAATCAAAACATATTTCTTTGCGGCCAACATTGATAACATTTTCTTATAGTATGTGTGTTATTTTATAGGTATTGATAATATCTATCAAAAGTAACATCTGCAGATGACATGACTTTATGTATGAATATATTAACATTGTTTTAGTAACTTTAGTAACTAACTTCTACTGTTCTTCCTACCAAAATCATACTATACACAAAAAGGGTGGGACCCGCCTCGGTGGCGTAGTTGGCTAACGCGCCAGTCGTGTTGAGCCAGACCGCCGAGGACGAGGAGATCGAGGTTCGAACCTCGGTCGGGTGAACTGGGGGAGGTTTTTCCTAAATGGTTTTCCACTCTACCTTCACGCAAATGCGGGTTCACTTCCTCTAAAATCAACCTTCCCAATTCCTAATCCATTAGTGTAATTAGTACTTAAGCGTATAACCCGAACGTATAGTAAGACGCGGTGCTAAATAATAATAATAATAATAATAATAGGGTAGGGATGAGGATGGTATCATTTACAGTAAATGTGCCCGAATTTGGGTGAAAGAGCGGGTGTGTTAGGTGAACAAGTTTAGTACACTCGTCCGGGATTCAAACGCCAACCTCTCTGTCAGCAGCAAAACAGACAAGATTATATTTTTAATTGGTCCATGTGCTCACCGATGCAGGTAGCTATAAACTAAATGCGCATTGGTATGCAAACGAAAGGATGAACCATAAAAGGTGTTTCACTGAAAAGGGGTGGTTAAATAATGGTCTAGGATAGCGTAACCTACCTTGGCAGGATGATGTGCAAAAATAGTTTATTAACGGTGAGGCAAAATAAGGATCATTCTCTAATGAATAAATGTCAAATTGGGTGCCAAAAGTGTTGGTAATCAGCTTTTATCACCAGAGAGGGGTGGGGGTTATGATGATGCTTTTTCGCAGGCTACGTGGCGTGCGCCACAACCATGCGGATTGCAGCCAAACAAGGGGTATTTGAAATGTAATCAAACTAGGCATCATGATACACTACTCTTCCAATACAGCTCTACATCGAAATGACATGATATCGCAGTCACATCGAGAGCTAAGGGTACCGACTACTTATGGGTATACATCCTCACGTGTTTTTTTTAAAGGGAATAGCAGTTCTGAAGCTTCAAAACCACTAAAACTTCAGTTCTCTTAAAATTATATTTTATTAGTTATGACAGCGTTAAAACATGACTTTAATCGTTTTGAGGAAGATTAGATCTGTTTAGCATTTATCTTAATCTCAGAATAGAGACATTTCGACTTAAACGTATTTGAAAATGAAATGATTTCATCTTTTCATGAAAAAATTTAAAACTATAGCACTTAAAATATAAGGTTTTAAATTCCACGGGAAGCTGTGGATAATTTTCTCCTTCATTATGAAGTTTTAAATAACAAACCTCTTCTTAAATGACGCGGGATTTTTGGACGTATTAGCGTTCCAGTAGGAGTTACTTTTCACACGGTATTTTTCAGGTATTTCTTTAAGGCGGCATTGAATTATAGTAATGTTTATTATTTTAATGCAGGGATAGCTAGTTCCTCTCTTTGTCATAAATTCGCAACCCTGCATATATTTTTCTAATCAAACAGAGCTTGATTTGTTTTGTTCCAATGTTGGTTATGGTATGTTAGGTTGGTATGGTAGTAAACGTTAAAGAAAACATAGATTTTATGTAATTAATGTATTTAATCTGTAGAAAAAAGGAAGATAACTCTTCAATCAAAATACAATTGATAATCCTTCCATTAAATTGTAAGCTATTAAAATCAGCTTATCAGTATCTTCATGCATTATCAAGAGATGTAATTAGAAAAAATATGGCTACGCAGTAGCTACACAGTAAACCGTTAATATCCTATTAAAATAGGCTTGATTGTTAGTAGTTAGGCTCGTAATGCAGTTAGAAAACTAAATAACTTTCTTAAAGACTTTCCAATAAATCCCTCTCTAATATTCCATATTTCTAGTGTTGCCTAAAACTAACAAATATTACGTTTTATGATTTTTTCAAAGAACTTTATAAGGGTTGCCACTAGCCTATTGTACTAAAAAAAATTCCTTGTGTTTTCTGAAAGGAGTTTTTATTTTTCCAGAAACTTTATTATGGAGGAATGAAATGTAATTTTTCATAAAATTTACTATTGTGTTTTAGAACAGGACTATTTGAATTTGATAGGGAAATTTATGCAACCCAATGTTTCAAGGAGAAAATAAATGTTTTTACATAATCGTAAGAACTTTCTCATATAGTATATAGTAGCGGCATGATGTGTTTTCTGTCAGTAATGAGCTTGAGTATAAATCAGTTTCTATTTAAAAATGGATACACATTTGTATGGGTAGTTAAATATTGAAAGTATACTATTAAATTTAGGCGACCCCCTCCCCCAGTGGTTCCAGAAAACGCATGGGGGCGGTGAGGTGGGTGGGGGTATTAAAAGTCTAGCACCCGCGGATATTCCCCACCCCAACGGTCCCGGAGATACGTATGGGGGTGCTTGGAGGATAGGAGGTGGGGTTGATGTTTTAGGTTAAGCGGTATAAATAATTTTAATTAGCCTATAGGCCTACGCATGTTAACCGAACGTCAGAATTATGCCCATGCGAAATTTCAGCTCAATCGGTTTAGTGGTTTTTGAGTGAAAGGGTAGAGTAGATTTGTACAGGATACAATGAAATAGTGATACTTCATAGTATAGTAGTAGATAACTTGAAACAAAACTTTCAAAAATTAATATTTTTTTAATACAAAAAAAAGTAATCTGAGTAGACTAACAACTTCAAGCAATTTTACTAAAAAAAAGTATAGATTTTTATTTGTCATTTCTATCACTTCCAAGATAGTATTTTAAATATAATCTTTAGATTAATTTTTGAAAATTTCGGAATCATCAAAAATCACTTATTAGGGCTAGGGGGTCAGATCAATTTTATTTTTAAAAAGTCCCAAAGTATAGCCACATAACATCCAAATATTAAGTTAGAGCCAAATTCATCCAATCGTTTTGGATCCAGACCCAGGGAGAGACAGGCAGACGTATAAACAAACAGATATGGGGACAGACACAATTGTAGAATCCACTGTTTTGGGCTCGGAGGCATATTAAACGTGAAGATTCATTATAATCGTTTAATAGAAAATTTTCAAGATTAAAATAATTTCCTTTTATATGAGTTAAAAGGTATGGGAGAGGCGAAGGCTTTCATTAAATAAACGTAGCCTACTTAGTTCTTCAGTTAGATTTTTCTTCGATGCAAAGGCATATTTTTTTTGAAGCTTGAATTGTAATGTGCCCAAATTCATTCGTATTTCAGTTGTTTTTTGTGAAATTCCCTGGGTTTTCTCACTTCTCATAGTTTTAAATGTGTGTGATAGTCCTGTATATAAACATAGGTTCACTAAAATATAATTATCCACGCCAGTATGCACGCGAATAAAGAAGTAATTCTGGTATTGTTAGGTTTGCCGGTGACGTGGAGGCTATTTAGCCTAAAGTGATTAGTTCCTATATTTTTATAGGTTGTATTTATATTATATCAGTACCTTTACGAGTTGCCTGTAATTTATTACAATCAAAATTAAATTACTCACATTTAAATAAAACTTAAAAAATGTTTTATGTGTTAAGTAATTTGATGCTAGAAGTTCAACGGTTTCTCTTATCGCGATCGAGTGTGTTGCAGAACAATAAAATTGTACAAATCATGAAACGTGTAAAGATCTTTCGCAAAGATGAAACTGAGCTGTGCACTATATTATCTCATTAGTGTTGATACATACAATATGTTAGTTTACAAAGCCGCGAGACTCAGACAACTAAACAACACAACAGGTTATGTTGAAATGTGTAAGCTTTCGTTCAATGTTTTGTCAATAAAGATTTTAAAACGGTTCGGATCATGTTCCACGAATGTAGAAACCAATTAAACTTGGTCGCGTTCACACCAAAAGTGGAGTTGATCGTTGTGTTAAGGTTTAATTACTGCGATTACACTTAATATTGGTGGTGTGTCTTTCTAAATTAAACCAGAAAAAAAAATTAAAGCTAAATAAGACTATGAGATATAAGAGTTTGTGGGAAACGTGTTGATATTAACAACACGGTATGTAACATTGCGTTTTGTAACATCATTTGCTAGGAACTTTGAGTTAAGTTGATGAGTGAAAAATGTTCAACCGTGATGGTCCAAGGTCACAAGCAGGCACCAAGCACACTACAGAATATTTAAAGATAAATTTGTTATCCCTCATAATACACGTAAAGGAGACAATCCTGATTTGTTTCGAAATCATGAACGAGGAAAAAAAAATTGGCCTTATATGAAGCACATTTTCCAATGAATTAGATATAAAAAATCTACAAAATATGTTATAATTAAAAATACATCTTGTAGATACTTTCGGTTTCCAGATATTCGGAAAGGGTTTATTTCTCAAAATGTTTCTTAAATACTGTTATTAGCTTTGGACAGACACCTTTAAAAAATCAGCTAAATAAAAAGAATAAATATTTTTTTACTTTTTAAAAAATTATCTAAGTTTTATGACAGTGGAATGTAGAAGTTATTTTAAACAAGTTTATTGTTTAATAAGCTATCAAGAAGGAAACATAATTATCACCTGAAAAAGGGAATTTTTTATGTATATTCTATTTGGTATTTTTGTTACATAATATGGATAAAGTGATATACTATATATGCCTACTATATACATAATAATGCATAGTCTAATTTTAATAGGAAAATCCTTTTAGAAAATACGAACTTTTTTTGCCATCAATATTGATACCATTTCACTAGATTATTAGGTTAATTAAATAAGAGTTAATAGAATTCGTCAAAAGTGGCAGCTGTAAATAACAGGACCTGACTTAGGAATACGTTAAAGTAGATCTACCCACTTCAATGGCAGAACGGTCTAAGGCATAACAACATTCTTGTGTTAGACTGGCTTAATGTGGGGGGCTATCCATATTATAATTCCAAAGCACGGGATATCTTCGCACGCAATGATCATACAGAGTGGTACAGATCACGTGTGAATGTGTGTGTGTAAGGGGGGGGGTAAAGGGGTAGCGACATGGGAGGAAATCTGAACGTTAAAGGCGTGGGGGGAGGTGAGGCGGGTTGGCGCTTCTATAACGCGGAGTAATGAAGTGCGAGAAGTGTGCCGCGAATACGCAATGAGGTTTAGACCTGACCCTGCCCGGGTGTTATAAGAGAGGGGGTGAGATAAGCCGGTGCCTGGAAATGGGGGTAGGGTAGAGGGATAACCCTCCCACCCCCACCATCCCCCACTAAAGTTCTAAGAGGAACATCTCACTTCTACACAACAGCACCCGATAGTGCTCATGCGCGGGACGCTAAGAAACGGAAGCTGTGGACCACGGCACGCAGGTGACCAAACTGAAATTGCAGAAGAAAAAAAAAGTTTTAAATGTATATGTTTTAAATAAATATAATATTATTTATAAAATATGTAAAGATTCCTGGATAGCTCAGTGTTTTGAGCATTTGCGTACTAAACCAAAGGTCCCGAGTTTGATTCCCGTGTCCAGGTGTCATTTTTCAATTTTTGGGAGATAAAACCTACATCGATGACGCAGGGTCTAACGCGACACTTTTATTTTAGACTGGATTGCTGATTACGGAGAGAACCAGGTTAGAATCTTGACCGAGAGTACTAAGGGTGTTTTTACCTGGGTGGTTTACACTCTCTTTCTATGCAAGTGCGGGTGTATTAGCTCGAAAATAATACCTTCCATAAATAAACGTAACTAATGTATGCGTATAGCCCGAACTAATAATGAGACGCGGTGGAGAAAAAATAGTTGTAGATTAATTTTTTTACGAATATGTGGTGGTGTGATAAAATTGTAGGCCTATAACTCAATGGTAGAGCTAAGACTAAGGTCTAGGGTTCAATTTCAGGGTCCAAGTGTCATTTTTACTTTCTAATGACCCTTAAGAGATAGGAAGTATTGTGGTCGACAAAATAAAAATTGAATTCGAGATTTTGAAGAATGTCGACGTTTTATGACAGCCTGCCTTAAAAATTTGTTTTCACCATTCCATCTTTCCATCTGTTTGTCCATTTAACCAATAATTTGTCTGAAACTAGGTAGCTACGATTTTCATAAGGTTTCCAAAGTTTGTTTTTTAAATAATATATCCACCCCTTGAATTAAGGGTACCTAGTTTACTTAGAAGTTAAAAGAGAAAAAAATCGATTATATTACAGGCACATTAAAAAATGGCGTATTTAATTTTCACGGTAAAATGAATTTGAGGTTACTTTACATATGCGGCTATCTCCAGTTTTTATATCTTCGCAACTCTTTGAGTTAGGATAAAGCTTACATTGTGAAGTTGTAAGATTATATTCGTGTAGAGAGTAGATAGTAAAACCACATATGGAAAAAATCCCCAGTTCCCGGTCGAAACTCGAACTCCGACCTTAAGAGTGAACAATGACCACGTAAAAAGCTGGTATAACAATTAACTATGGCGGAGATAGCTTTCGATCAGCCCGTCTTACCCCACAGATAACAGCTAACCTACCCGTGGGTAGTTAATTCAGCTCAAGACAAACGTCATATCGCGTGGTGGTTTTATGTATTTTACTTTAGAAAACAATTAATTTGAGACCAGTGAAACCATCTTACCATATTTTAAAAAACTATAGAAAAATTTAAACATTATTTTATAATGAAAAAACTTGTAAATATATTACAATTCTCTGTTGTCAAGTTAATAATGCAAAAAAATCATACTTTGATATGTTTTCTGGTTGGAGCGTAATCGTGTATTTAATAACCCGGTTAATCGGTCACGAGACGGTCTCTTAAGACGCTTGTGTTTAGTTGGCTTTAAATACTACCTAACTTTGTCAAGGTGATTCAAATAACTCACAAAATTGTTACAAAATCTAAACAAACAAGATATGGATGTACTTTTTTTTTCGGATTTACGACCATACAACTTTTTATTTTAGTTTCCGAAATAAAAAAAACGGGGGCCTTAATTCCAGATGAAGTTCGCGGCGACCAAAATTATGAGCATAGTGAAAACCACTTAACAATTTAATTCCATGCTGTTTTGAGACCTAGCTGGAAACATGCAAGAATTAGATTACACAAGTGTTATTGATTTAAAAAAAATGCCTAGTACAATAAATTGGCAGCAGATACGAACATCAAAACTAGTTTTGACAAATGAACACTCTTTGCAGATAAAGTGATCTCAGCTATGCTTTTTTTTAGTACCTTTAAACAGGTTTCTTGCTATTTACTGGACAGAGCTTTCGAAAATATGAAACGAAGAACGAGAGATAATTATCATGAGTCAGAAAGGGAGAGGGAAATAAAATGTGATTGCATCCGCCAAAGTTACTATCTTATTTCTACCCAATATATCTGTCTGTTTGAACCTAAAATCTTTAAATAACTAAAGTAAAAAAATGAATCCATGTTGAACTGCACTATTTAAAAAACGTGTTTACGACTATTTTCTCTCATAGCTGTCGATATTGCTTTAAAAGTGGTTATCCATCACAAAGTTGCGGACTAGCGATGTGAAGCTATTTCTTACTACCATCTTTATAACAAAGTAGTTGTAGAGTAATGTAATCACTTTCTTAACTTTTATCACATTATTGTGGAATAATGATGTGAATATCACTTTCTTGATATTGTCTTCTCTTTCACAAATTTATGTAATTTGTGACATAGACAATAATACAATCAATGTTGTTTTTTTTAATATTGGTTGTTAAAATGTATTGTTGTACTAAGCTAGTGGTTTTAAAAGGATCACCACGGTACCCTTTAGTGCAATGACGGTTCTTTAGGGGTGACGCGAAAATATGTGTTGATAGTTTATATTAATTTAATGTTTCTACAGTAGATTTTTGCCTCCAAAAGATAATTAAATTTTAAGAACGTCCTAAACTACCGCATATAGCCTTGTCATAGAGACTTTTCGTACCAAGGGTGTCGCAAAATATAGAAGATATATCAAAAGGTGCCACCCTGGTATAAGGGTTGAGAAACATCGATTAAAACATAGGCTACCTTCCTACCATAATTCCAATTTATTTCTGTGTTTTTTTTTAACACCAAATCTTACTATCCGTTTAGATTATACGCTTATGTAATAATTACGCTAATGGTTTTAGGAATGAGAAAGATGATATCTATAGGAAGTGTAGTCGCATTTGCGTGAAGAGAGAGTGGAAAACTATTTTGGAAAAACCACCCTCAGTACACCTGACCGAGATTCGATCCCCGATCTACCTGGGGCCACTCTAATTGAGTGCTCCTAAATCAGACGTATATACATTGTTTTCACCAACACACAGGCGCGAAAGATTTAGTCCCCTTCAAGATTCAAACCAAAGAGCCTAAGAAGTAGTCACGTTTTATATGAAACGCACCATCTAGACGTTATTGGTAATGGTTGAGGCATTCATTAGGTTTTTTTTATCTAAATGTTTTATTTGAAGAGGTGATTTCTAACCAAATAACTATTAGTGTAGTACAAGGATAAATTCAAGTGGTAGAGTTGATAAAAGTAGTTTAAAAAATCTGTCAGTATTCTATTGAAGATAGTATTTGGAGCACACTATTATAATATCAACAAGAAACAACAATACACCTGCCCGGAAATCGAACCAAGATGTGTCAGGAGTGTAAATAACCAATCTTGAGGGGGGATTTCAATCTTAAATTTTATTTTGTTCATTTTCATATAAAATAATAGTCAAACACCTTATCTGGTAGCGCTTTGTGTTAAGAATCCCTAGTTCGATTGCCATCAAATACAAATTATTATAATAGATAGTAAAATTAGCATTTCCCTTTTAACGTGATGAATTGAGTAAGAAACCAGGTGTCTCCTCCCGAGTTGGTCCCCCCCCTCCATCCCCGCATTTAGCTACCCCTTCGGGCTACACTTATATGATATTGTGAGGAAGGTATAGTTTAAAGGAAATGTATCCTCATTTGCGTGTAGGTAAAGGGGGGATTAATTTAGGAATAAACACCAAGAGTACAACCATCCGAGATTCGAACCCCAAATTCCCCGTCAATGGCCAACTTGACTAGATGAGCTTGACATCTAGTCCACGTGCCTACCTATGTGGGTGTTGAAGAGTAAAATTAGTTTGTAGGTCGTGTGTTGACGTAACCAGTTATTTCAGAACATGCATATTAAGGTGGGAATGTAGAAAACGCGAGAAAAGGTAATTGTTTTCGCAATTCTTATATTAAAGTAGTTTTTGGTCAAAATAAAGCAAAAATCTCTCCAATAGAAACATACAATTTAATTCTCTTCCCATGGTGACCTCACCAGATTATTTAAAAAGTTTGTCATCTAATGCCGCTATGCCCATGATAAATACGCAACAACAGTGTTGATATCACCATATGGGGAAAAATTTAAACTTTTTTTTTCTGAGGCAAGTTTTGCTAGACAACCTGCAAAAACCCTTATTGTTTCTCGAGTCCCCATCACTCCCACCTTAAATACAGTAGAAAGATAAAAAAAAATTAGAAAATTACAAAACTGAAGCTTTCCCCACTACAATCTAATTTTCATTTGAGAAACTGACCACTAGAAAAGTTACTACATCTATTGTCCTGTTTCACACGTCAGATCATGACATCTGCAGATGTCACTTTTAATTAATATTATCAATGGGCTTAAAAAATTAACTCCGATAAAATAGTAAAAGATTATCAATTTTGGCATAAGGAAAAAGGTTTGTATTTTTTTAAAGTCCTTTCATATTAAAATTGAATTGTAGTTATCAAACAAAAACACTTTTATAAGTTAATCCTACCATACATTCTCTCCAGTTATTTATTGCGGCTCTCAATCCCGAAACTAAAACCTAGCCGATGACAATCAGTATCCAACACTTGACAAAGAACAAGCATTATGAAACTTATTGCAAAAAGAACTATATATACTGTTTTGTTTTCAAACAAAGCTTTGTATAAGAACGTACCAACAGGTGACAGCTAGAAACACACGTGCTTGACGTCGCTAATTGCGCGCGGCTTGTATACCTTGCCTAGTTGTGACACAAGCAGAGGCGCGCATGCGTGTCACAACACCGCAGGCTCGACTGGCAAGTCTGGTTCACGGTGGAAATGTAATTGAGCGTTGAGACGTCGTCTTAAGGAAGAGAATCAACGCTATCTTAAGTACCGGTTCCTTCTCGATTCTATGATGGGTCGTGTGAAAAGTCGATGTTGGTTACTACCCCTATTTTAAAATCTAGTAGCCCAGATTTATCTCTGGTCAGATATAGTGTTTACAATGCACTATATCTTCTGGTATGGGCTGGAGCAAATTGTTACTTTCATTGAGCTATGAACGATACTAGTAATAACATTCAATCTACAGCCAGTCTCTGTGACGAATAGAGTGAAGTTGTCACTTTTAGGGTCATCTGTGTGTATTCATTTCGGTGGGCTGGGCAGACTGCATTAGTACCCTCTTGCTCAGTGAGGGAAGCAACGAGAAATTACCAAATTATTCATTTTCCTAGTAAGCCTCTTCAGTCGGCTTTACAGCTAACGGTAGTGAGGATCCAACCAACCTTCGGGTTAAGTATTATTCCTACATCATACAAGTATTTTTACAAATAAAACTATCATTTAAACCAATCAGAAGCTACAATCCAATTTTTAGGTCCTTATCTAAAAGCTAGAGAATATATTTATTTATTTGAGGTATTTAATTTGCACTTTATGAACTGATTGATTATTTCAGCACACGAGAATTTCTATGAGCGGGAGCGAAAGGCCTACCAATTTGGCCGGGAAAGGTATTTTCACACACCTTCCAGGGTTATTTTATATGCCACAATCGACGTGGGACTGATGGCTTTACTTACCACCCGAAGGAAGCTGTGATACTGATTTTTATCACTCAAGAAAAACCCGTCGACCACTGCTGGGTTTGAACCCAAAAAACAACTGGTCCTGAGGAGAGCACTTTAGCCCAATACCACCGAGGTCTACCTAGAAAAGCTATTAGTTCTAAGCAACATTTCACGTGTTCATACGTCAAGTCATGTGGTCTACATCTGTCACTTTTGATTGATAATTTTAATGCATATCAAGTAAAACTAATAAAATTAAAATGTTATACATTTTGGCTGATAATATATTTGTTTGTTCTAAAAGGTCCTTCACAAGAAAAGTGGACATAAGATGACCGTAGTAATCGTCCCTAAGAAGAAACGAGTACACTGCAACCGTCTTAGTTGTTAATCTGCTGAGCGTGAACCAGGCTTTACACGCATTATCCATCCTAACAGCGCACAGTAAAGATACGAGTCAGTGTGTGTTTTTATCTGTTCCTAGGATCTAACATTCCTGACGCGTTTACAAAGCTCGGTTTCACACTCGCTCACAGAGACGTCTCAAGCCCTTCACTAAACAAACACGATGTACCGTCGAACGGTTACAAATTTATGTATTTGTAGAGGTAAAGTCGACGACAAGATAAAGATAAGCACCAACGCCACAGGATATCATCATCCGCCATATTGGGGTAACCATATGTGGCCAAAACTGTCACGACGTTGGAACTTTGCTCGGTACAAAATAAATACCCATCAGTTGTTTTTTTCGCTCTGTCAGGGCTTCCCGAATCTGTAATTACGTTGATGAGGTAGGAATGAGTAAGGTTGAGTTTGGAGGGATTTTATCAGCATTTGCTTGGAGGGCGGTTGGAGAACCATTAATAAAAAAATCAGCCTTAGTAAACCCTGTCATAAATCCATTCGAGCCCCGATATCTGACCCACCGGATCATGTCAAGTTTTAAGTTGTTTATGTTCGTTCCTTAGAACCACAAGTGTAACTTCAGAAATGTCTCATCTAACTTAATAAAATAAATGATAAGACGCATCATACAGACTTTGTCTCGCTTTTATCTTAAGACATTTACTAAAAACTCAGATTAGTGAAACTAAAATATAATAGTTATCTACATTGTTTTAGAAACATTACACCAAAGATCATAAATTAAACAATATACATTGCTACTTACTCTATGGTATTAGACACTAGGAACACTGTTAGAGAAAAAGTAAGTAAAGAGTAATATCTTTGTCCACCAAAGAGCATAAGAATCAAATTCATTTTCAAAGGCCTGAATTAATATATATATATATATATATATATATATATATATATATATATATATATATATATATATAAATTTGATCATAGTTCAAAGACTATTGGTTTTATTAAATATATTTTAAATAAAATATTAGTATCTTTGATAGTACTACAACTTTCCAATGATAGGTTATTTCATATCTCAAATACTGTAGTTGTGGAGAAATGATGAAACTTGGGAAAGTGTCCTTCATGTAAAGTACCCTAAAAGTCATTTTCATGAGAAAATGAGAATTACCATCTTGTTTATTATAATAAAAAGAGCCTAGATATAAAATTAAATCAAAATCGTTAGAGCTAATTTCGATAAAATCAAATTTCTTTCTTTGCCCTACAGTAAACTACCCTTAAATTTAGGGTTAGGCATCTAATTCCAAAAAAAACCTTGAGGGGGGCCTTATGAACAACCCAGATACCAAGTTTTAGCCTGATCGGTAAAATAGTTTAGGTTCTAGTCCGAGGTAATGACAGACAGACGACATCGCAAAAAACACTTTTTTGGTTTCAATGGGTCATGAAACGTCGACATTTATAAAACTCTCGAGTTCGAATTTTTTGACAATCAAAATACTTTCTCTTTGAGGTGTTGAGAGAAATTAAAAGTAATTTTCGACTATAATTGTTGCTAAAAATTAAGCAAAGCTTTGTGAAACACAAAATACTATTGTGGGATTTACATAGGTATAACCTTTTATATTATATAATATTTTTTCCCCACCTATTGTCGGTCACTTTCTTAACCCTTAGGGCCATGCCTTAACCCTCAAACCTCTTTATAGTTAAAAAAACAATACCTGCTTTCTTGTAGTGCAAATTTTGTTTTTGTTTTTTAGCATTGCGACTTACTACCCGTTCGGGTAACATGCCTATGTACTATGTATTACGCTTATGGGTTAAAAGAAGTGTACCCGCATTTGCGTGGAGAGAGTGGGAAGCTATTTAGGAAAAACCACCCTCAGTACACTCCGGGATCTAACCCTGATCTTCCCTTCATCGGCAGTCTAGTTAGTCTATTGTGAGAGTGAAGCCTTAGACAATGTGGCCACCGGAGCGAGGATGTTTCAATATATAAGGTAACGAAGGTAAATGTACTCACAAGAGAGTTCTTGTTACCCTATTTATTGAAACACCCTCGCATAAACGGCCGTTTCGAACTTTAACAAAGCCTTGACAGAGGAAAATAAAGGCTTATAAAATGCCATGACATCACATCAAAATCGGCGTTAATTTGTTTATCATACTTACTATTATCAAAAATATATTTCATGATTAATAAAGAGGTCGCATACCCCCTGAAGGTACGTGTACCACAGTTTGTGAAACACTGGTATACAAATACAATTCATTATTCGTGTATAGGTCGCGGCGCTTTGTTTATCTCGCAGTGTATATATCTTTATCGTAATGTAAATAAAAGCTTCACTATCAAAGTAGTACAATCGTTTCCCAAATATCAACACCAAACTTTAATATAGCAGTATCACCCTGATTAGCTCAGTGTATATATCTTTCTTCTTTGTTTTAAAAAGCAGATTCACTAAGCAAACTACTTTTGGCTTGTTGTTTTGCTTTGTTATATGATAAACTATATAAATGTTTTTTTTTACTAAATGCATACATGTTTATAATTCTTTTAAAATTATTTTTTGCATTAGCGCCTTGAAATTTGTTTATGGTAATAATAGTATTTGTGTAAACACTCCACCCATTGTATTTGATATTCTGAACGGCCTCTAGTAATATAATATTTAAATTATAAATTTGTAGTTGTCTAAATAAACTTATTTTTAGCTGTAAAATAAATTACCTCATCTGTTAAAAGTGACAGCTGTAGAAAATATTAAAGTAAATCTAGTGTCCAATTTTCATCGATACATTATCTGACAGCTGGAAAAGTTACTAGATCTACTTTCAGGTATTCGTACGTCAAGTCATGATGCGATCTGGAGCTTTCACTTTTGTTACAAACCTATAAAATTATACGAAAAAGTATAGTATATAATATTATCAATGTTGACAGCAAAAAGAGTTTATATTTTCAAAAAGGCTCTTCCTTTGAAAATTGGACTGTAGTAACTGTTTGAGCTTTGAGTCTTTCTTTGATAATTTATCTGTACAGTAGCCCCATGGCTTCTTTGGTGCTGACTGACAGTTCACAGCTGACTTCTGACAGTCAACATTTAGGAATATACCTAAATTTTGACTGTCAGAAGTAACAGCTGCTAAACATCTGTTTTTGCAGATCATATGGTTCGGCGTAGGGATTCATAATTTGGTCTGGTAACTTTTCAAAGCCGTCAGCTGTCAGCTGTGAGCTGTCAGTCAGCACCAAAGAAGCCATGGGGCTACTGTAGTTGGGTTTTAAGCTAAAACAATGCATAGTAACATATTTAAGGATAGGGAGGGAGGGGAGCGAGCCGCCATAGAGTTGATACATGATGTAGACGTTCAAAAATACTGCGCTATTGAAGGTATGGTTTGACAGCTCATTTCCAACGAAGTTTTGAGCCAAAAATGTTGTGGTTCTGAGATGAAAATAAATAGTGAGGAAAAAAATAAAGCATAGTTGGGGATCTTCTTAAAAATATTCATTGATATAAAAATCACTGTAATATATTAATTGAAAGTTTATTAAAGTTTTAGGGCCTAATCTTTTTTTCCCAGCATGTACATATTTTCATTATACTAATGGAGAAGGGATAAGGTAGAAAGAATTTAGAAGAAATAAAATTGCATATGCTGAAACGATTTATAAAAATAATCGTTCAGAATTCCAACCTTGACTTTCACGTCCATCGCAAGACCGACTATATGAGTCTGACACTTAGTCTATATACTCACCGGTACGGCTTTGAGGTTTTACAAACAAATGATTAAAACTTCGATAATTAATACAATGGTGATGATGTTAAGAAAGGTCTCTCTCTAATGATGATTATTTCAGTTTGTTAATCTAGAGAGCAAAAATGATGTATTAACAAAATAATAAAATATTGAAAATAATTCAACGCTTCGCGTCTGATCCTCATCTCACACGGGAAGAGGTACATATCTTCCAAGATCACACTGATCTTCGTCTCACAGGGGGAGATATACATATCTTCCAAGACCACCTTAATCCTCGTTTCACAGGGGAGAGGTATTTCTTCCAAGATCACACTGATCTTCGTCTCACAGGGAGAGGTATATCTTCCAAGACCACATTGATCTTAGTCTCACAGGGGGAGAGGTATATCTTCCAAGACCACATTGATCTTAGTCTCACAGGGAGAGAGGTATATCTTCCAAGACCACACTGATCTTCGTCTCAGAGGGAGAGAGGTATATCTTCCAAGACCACACTGATCTTCGTCTCACAGGGAGAGGTATATCTTCCAAGACCACACTGATCTTCGTCTCACAGGGAGAGGTATATCTTCCAAGACCACATTGATCTTAGTCTCACAGGGAGAGAGGTATATCTTCCAAGATCACACTGATCCTCGTCTCACAGGGGAAGAGATCTTCCAAGATCACACTGATCTTCGTCTTACAGGGAGAGAGGTATATCTTCCAAGACCACACTGATCTTCGTCTCACAGGGAGAGAGGTATTTCTTCCAAGACCACACTGATCTTCGTCTCACAGGGAGAGAGGTATATCTTCCAAGACCACATTGATCTTCGTCTCACAGGGAGAGAGGTATATCTTCCAAGACCACACTGATCTTCGACTCACAGGGAGAGAGGTATATCTTCCAGGATCATACTGATTCTCGTCTCACAGAGGGAGAGGTACATATCTTCCAAGACCACATTGATCTTAGCGCCTGATCCACAAGTCCAGGCAATCACTGAGTCCAAGGTTAGCCCTCAGACCACGCCCTTATCAATCGTTCATCACGCTATCTGGCTCTTGACCCATCTAACCTCTCCACACGTTCTATCGCACCAGACTACATTCTCATTTCCAAACCACACAAACCATATCAACTCTGGCAGATGTACTGTACATTATAAAAAATAATCAATTAAAATATTTTCAAAGAACTACATTAGAATAAACTAATATATTTCTCATTTGATGTCTTTCAGAGGCTTATCTTACCTATAAAAATAATAAACATTGCAACCATACCCAATAACTCTAATTTACCACATTATTGAAGATGAAACTTAAGCTGCAAAAAACCTTTTGTGAAGCACATTTGTTTTTGTTTTTTTATTTTACAAAAGAACTTTGCCATTAAATTGCAACTTTTTAATATGAAAGAGCCCGCACCTGCAGCAAGGTGAACTAAACCTTAGTAATATCTGTTATGGTTTGCCGGTAACAGGGAGGTCGTGGTTATAATCCCAGCAGGGTATTTTTTTCTATATGGTTTCTCACTTGCCCTCCACGCAAATGCGGACACACTCCATCAAAATGTTACCTTTATCTTTCCTGTCACATTAATGTGTTTAAATGCAGCTATTCAAGGCAGTGAGTAAAACGCGGTGAAAAAAGAATTGCTTTAGAGCAAACTACAGCTGAACAAATTGTATCGTACAAACATTTTTCATATACGCAGTAAAAAAATAATAATGCTGGCACTATAAGATAACAACAGAGTGGATAAGGTTGGCAGAAAAAAATAAACAGAACTCTAAATGAAAATAGCTACGATTTATCTATGCTTTAAAAATGTCATTTTGGGGAACTTGTTGGAACTAAAATTATTTCTTTTCTTTTTTTTTTGTGTGTGTGTAAGTACGCCTGAAGAGCGCATTTAATACTTTAGTTTTTGTGTTTCTTCGATGTGTTTCATTGAATCGTATGAAACACAATCTTTCCTAACATAATTCTTATTTAAAGAAACAAATGTACTCAAATCTTCTAATGTGTATGCACTTTTCTGAACATAGAGAACGGTGAGAAAAATGTTGGGTTCTTAAGTTAATGTAAATGTAAGACTTTCGGGTTATTTTATATTTTATTTTTTTACCATCCCTGTGAATAAATATTTTGACTAGTTTAATCAAAGAATAGTTTTCATTTTCTCTTTAAATTGGTGCTCAGGGATATACAAACATTTTATTTATTTGTTTTAATATTTATAAACAGGTGGTTTTTTTTGGCTGAACTATTAAAGAATCATTTGGCTAGATTAAACAAAGTGATCTTGAAATTCAATAAAAGATATAAATGTTGAACTAGAACTCACATAAATAATCAAAATATTAACTAATGTTACAATTATATCTTCTTTAGTTTTATTTCCTTCTCAATATTTGATAGTAGCTTAGTCTTCTATGACAACATTTAATTATCTTAATACTTAAAACATGTCGTCATATAAGACTAAGCTTTTATCAAATGAGAAGGGAATAAAAATAAAGAAGATTAAAATTTTGTCTTTTATTACTCACTATCACCCGCCTTGGTGGCGTAATTAGCTAACGCACTGAGCTGAACTGCCGAGGACGAGGAGATCGAGGTTTAAATCTTGCTCGGGTGAACTGGGGGTGGTTTTCCTAAATGGTTTTTCAATCTCCTTCCACGCAATGCGGGTTTATTATCTATATTAAACCTTCCCAATCCCTAACCCATTAGTATTTAAGCTTATAAACCAAACGGGTAGTAAGGCGCGGTGATAAAAACATATATTACACCTTACTAAATCAAATAGAAACATTATAAAAAATTAGCCAATGTTTATGACTATATACAGTGTACAAATTCAAATTGAGAAAGAAGAACCGATTTTATTCCAAAATACAATTTATGGAGGTTTACATAAAATGAATTTGCATGAAGAGTACATCAAAATTATTAAACGCAGTATTTTGTTTTGGAAATAAAAAATAACAATGTCATTTTGTCAAATGGTTGAATGTTATTGTATGGATAAACTGTAGAGGAGTGTTTTTTCCAGTAACGGGTCATTAGATAAGCGTTCGATGCATTTCCGGACCACATACATAAGGCCTACTTATAAATACATGGTTCTAAGCAAAAACAAAATTTTTAAAATATTTGATAATTCAATATTGTTTTTCCACATTAATTTGAGTAACATATTTAGGCATCTTTAATAATTTGTATGGTATTTTAAAACCACTTTAAAAATAGTTAATGAAATGTTCATTAAAATGTTTCCGTTTTACTGCATTTTAAATGGGAAAACCAAAATTATTCATGGCTTTATTAATTTTCTTTGGGAAATTAGGATAAATCCTGAGTTTATAGCTCAGCATTTTAAGAATAAAGTATTGTTGTTTTTAAATGTATTTTTAGATTCGTTCAATAATTTCGATGCTATTGAACTCAAACAATTTGCATGTATATTATTTTTAAGAAATACATATCTTTAAAAACAATTAATCTTTTTGCAAAGAGTTCCCTTTGAAGATAACAGGTACAGCTACTGATGCATTTGCTAACAAGCAGCTTACTAAAGCCTCATTAATATTGTAACACTACATGTTGGCCAACACGATCCCAACAAGTTGTGTTACAATATAAACGCATTCTCAACTTGTTGGGGATGTTGGCCAACATGTTGGTGTTGGGAGAGCCGGTCAGAGCCAACAAGTTGTGTTGGGTTGTGTTGAATCATTTGTTGGAGATAAACGACCAGCCCAACATGTTGGACGAGTTGGAAGGTTCTGCGCATGCGCTATCGAGTTGAATCAGTCTCTAACCTAGGCGAAGCCCGTGTTTTATTTTCAGATTAGTTTAACTTTTAAAATCGGGGCTTGCATAGTTTTGTGATCATGGAATGGAACAAGGCTAATACAGTTAAACTAATTGATTTGTATCAAACGTATTCTGTCCTTTGTGATGTTACACGTGTAAAAAGTTATCAACTCCAATTTGCAAATATAGGTCATTCATTATTTCCATGTACACACCTTCAATTTGTAAAGTACCCTAAGAGTCATTTTCATGGGAAAATGAAAATAGGCAGTTTATTTATAATCTTAATCAACGCCTAGATACGAATTTGAATCAAAATCGTTAGAACCGATTTTGAGAAAATCGATTTTTTCTCTTTTCACCCTTTATTAAACTACTCTTAATTTTAGGTTTAAACAGACACACAGACAGACGGCATTGCAAAGACCACTTTTTAGGTTTCGGGGGCTCATGAGACGTCGACATCCATCAACATTTCAGGTTAGATATTTTTTTACGGTCGCAATACTTTACCTATAGTTTTAGAAAAGGTAAATATATATATATATATGCGTATAGCTTGACAGTTATTGGTTTTATAAAATTATGCTTCGAATAAAATATTTGTATTATAAATAGATATACATATTTGTAATGATAAGTAATTTCATATTTCAAATAGTTTCGGAGGTATGATAAAAAATAATTTATGAATCAGACCGGAACCCTTAAGGTCATTTTGCCGAAATATTGAGAGTAGCCATTTTGTTTGGAATATTTATAAATGTTTAGAAATGAAATTTAATCAAAATCGTTAGAGCCAATTTTAAAAAAATCTACTTTTTCTCTTTTCACTCTTCAGTAAACTACCCTTAATTTTAGGGTTAGATATCCAATTCCAAAAACACCCTCGGGGCAACCCTAGGAAAACCCTAGATACCAAGTTTTAGACCGATCGGTAAAATAGTTTAGGCTCTAAATGGAAGTACAGACAGACATACGGAAATTCAAAAACAACTCTTTCTGATTCGGGGGTTCATGAAACATCGAGATTCATCAAAATCTCGAGTTCAATTTTTTTGACGATCACAATACTTTCTCTACCTGTAAGATAGCGAGAAAGTAAAAAAGTGTCTATCACAAGAAAAACTAACTAAACGATGCTGAATATATATTTACAATATCAAAGTTTAAAAAACATTAATGTAATGAGCGATAAAACAGAATTTGAAACGTTTAAAAAATAAGGTTTTATAATAGTTCAATAAAAAATCAAACAAACTTAATTAGATGATCCATAATAAGTCATGGTATCTTGATATATTACATGAATTTCTTTCTAGATAACACACAAATATTTAAATTAAGATTAGCAGTTAGTAAAGACGAGATTTTTTCTTTTATCGACATTGATATGTTGTCTGAAATATGGGGAGTTGTTCACGTAGAAGGGAAATAAAAAATAAAACATGGAAATAATAATTTAATGGCCGCTCTCGGGTTTGAGTCCCGTGTCCAAGTAAAATTAGTTTTAAATGTATTTAAATGGATTAAAAAAGTGTTAAAATTTGTACAATTAGGCATTTCTTTCACTTAGACAAGGATATTTCAAGAAGCGATAGTACTTAATAAGTTTGGGTCTACAATATTTTGAGTAATTTTCAAATGTTTACAATTTATGAAATAATATCCACGTAACAAAACCCATACGATAGAACGTATCCGAATAGCCCTGCAGCCAACAAGGTGAAAACAAATTCACCGATAATCTCTTTCTCTCCCTTTATCTGGACCAGTAGGTGGTACATTATATTAGTGTGAGAGAGAGAGAGAAAACAAAGTAAGGCAGGAGGGTGACTTTCTGTCAGCTCTTTATCCCCGGTGTTCCATACCACCCCAATCTCTTCTACATCCAGAGAGCGGAAGAGAGAAGGACGAGAGAGGCAACCCCGGTATCTGGGTGTGCATGGGCCATCGCGCCGTCCCGCAGAATTGATTTCTTATAATAGAAAAAAAAAATCCAGTCTCTTATCGTCCGCTCGCAGATTGAATATATTTCATATGTTTTCACATAGAAAAAGGCAGGCAGCGAAAGAAAAACCTTCCACAGTTGATGGCGGAGGGTTTGGGCTGGCGTGATATCGGGTGGGAGGCGGCAGAAGCGCTTGTGGAGAGGTGGCGGGCGCGAGAGAGATAGAGGGGCTGGGAGGGGAGTACTTATCGCCTAGCGGCCGGTGAGGGATGAGGGATGAAAAATCTGAGGGAAATCAAGTGTAAGGTAACTCGGTATCTTTCTGGAACAGCAAACATCCCTCGCAACCGTCTGCTAGCTTGCTCGCTTGTTCACCCGTCAGTCTATAGAGGGTTGGGAAAAAAAAAAAAATGAAGATCCTCCTAACCTCCCACGTACAAAAAAAAAAATTAAAAGAGAGAGATATACTTTGAGCATAAGTCACTTTTAAAACCTAAAAACTAATCTTCATTGATATCGTGGGTTAAAAAGTTTGAGGAAAGAAGAAAGAAAAAAGAAAGAAAGAAGGTGTTTTATTAATGAATAACCTTATCCTCGCTTTGTCTCATTTTGTTTATCAGGCCCTACACGTAAACCGATAGAGGTAAACTAAGGAAATTATAGTTATTGACTTGATTTGACCACTTAACAAATTATAAATATAATTCTGTCAACAAATTTGACAGAAAATAAAAGTATATTGAAATAAAAAATTGGTAAAACAAACGGTTATCTAAAAACATCACAGTTTTACGACAGCAGCTCATCAAATAAATCTAACTGAATTTAGATCCAAAATGTAAAATTCGCTAATGGATACGGATATCAGCCACGTACGTGTTTGATATATCGGTGGCCATATAGGTCACCAAAACAATAAACAGAAAACATAGCACTTTTATCACATATTTTTTTACATGACTGTCATTTGTTTTCAATTTTGACCAACTCCGCATTCTGGAGACATTAACAACAGCTGCTAGCCTATAAATAAAGCTAGCGACTACCATTGGCAAAAAAACAAAACTGATCTATTATGTGTGCAATTTATTTTATACAGTGACAATCATCTCATGTGGCATGTTTTTCGTATAGCCGTGTGCATGAGCGAAAGAGAATAAATATATCAAATATATTCCTAAAAGATATTGTTAAAATAATTTTGGAAAACATCCTATTTTATTACTGGTCTGACCAAATAAAATGTGCGTTCTTGAAAAAGGAAAGTGTGCAGCGTTTAATGTGGCTTTTCCTCTTTGCTATTTCCCAAAGGTGAAAATTAGATATGATGATGACCTTTGCACACTTTTCAGTCTAGAATACATATTTTTGTTTGGTCTGGCTATGTAATTAATAATTTTTTTTAGCACCGCGTCTTACTACCTATTCGGTTTGTACACTTATGACTTTGTACTAATTACGCTAATGGGTTAGGGTTAAGGAAGGTTTAATTTATATGAAGTGTACCTACATTTGCGAGAAAGTATGGAACCATTTAGGAAAAAATAACTACCCTCAGTACATCCAATCAGGATCGAAACACGAGCTCTTCGTCATCGTCAGTCTAGTATGTTGTTTAAGTAGAGCCTTTGACCATGCTTCTACCAAAGCGGGTTGTAATGCATTAATGTCAACTTTATTAAAAATTAGTCATTAGATATTTATATATTTTTTTGTATCTCTTGTATTCAACAAAACCATATATAACTATCAAAATCAACCATTAATAATTCACAGTTGACTTTGCTCAAGTAAATGCTTGAAAAATATTGTACCGAAAGTAGTAGCTGGGAGGAAATCATAATTCTCTTCATAAAGTTTTACTCTATAACGTTAGTCTAAAAGCCAAATAGCTTCAAAATAACAAATGATTTATTTTGGTAAATGGTTGGGTTCAAAAATGTAATTTACATTTAATTTCACTGCCGCTATAGTAACATAATACAAACCCGCTTTAATGGTCTAACGGTCTAAACGCGTCACTCCCCCTAATAAACTTGACTGGGGATATCAGGATTCGAATCTCGGTCGGTATAGCTTGAACAGGTAGTGAGACGTGGTGCCCAACAATATTTTCAAAAAAAGTGCCATCTACAAAATACCTTCGCATACGACAGAAATTTTGACACATAATTTCGTTTTTTTTCTTTTTCAATAACCTAAGGCAAAATAAAATATAGTCTTTGAAGTGTAAATTGAGTTTTTTTTTGTGTGTGTATCGTCTAACAAGCCGTCCGGGTTATACACATTTTAATAAAAAATAATGAGGTAAGAATTAGGAAAGTAAAATTGGTAAGAAATGTACTCGCATTCGTGTGGATAATAAGAAACCATTTAGGAAATAACAATATCAGCACATCCAACTGGGATTCAAACCTTAGCCTTCACGTCACCGTCAAATAAGCTCGACTAGTTGAGTTTGCATGACCATCGACGTAGGGTATTAACTTAGACCCGACATAAAAAAAATTAGAATTGAAAAGGTCAAAAGGGATTGAAAGAATGAAAAATCGTCTATGGGAGTTTAAGGAAAGCCTGTTTTTTTACCTCGACTAAAGAGGTGTAGACTATCTAGAAATATTGCGAACTGTGAGCTAGACGTTACTGGTTACAGTAACACTGCCGGGGATATCTACACAAGAGATTGAGCGTTATGGATGACATAACTTATCTCCAGGGCGAGCATAGCGAGCTCACAGGTTAGCAATCCTGACTGTGCGGAGTAATGGCGCGAGAAGGACGAGATATCGCGTTACGCGAGATTACACTCTACCAACTCTACGGAGTGAAATGCCCGCCCGTTCGATTTACGCTAACACCAAGATTCCCTCGCATACCCTCTCGCTATATACGTCATTCAACTTGTTCTCTTTTAAAAAGAGACGAAGGACTTTTATTTTTTGATCGGAGTAAGCGTTTAGTCATTTCAGATACAATGGCTGGAAGATGATAAGATTTTCTGAAAATGTTGAATTCGTGCTTAGACGCCATTCAGTTGAAAAGCGATTAACATATAACAGTAGTAACTCAGTGCTAATGATAAGAATTTTAAACTGGAGTTCTGTGTAAAGATTTTTAGTGTGTATTCTTTTGTTTTGTTTTTATTCATTTGATCAGGTCCTTGCACATGCAGTGAATGGTCGGATTTTTTTTTAACATTAAAAGATAATGCAGGCAGTCAGGCACCCAGAGGCTGAGTATGTACTAACTAGTACGGTGACTTTGTCGTCTGATAACGATTTGAAAATGGAATATTCGTGCTGTTTGTATGTTTGCGTTATCGGCCAGCATGCAGCGCTGTTTACAGCCAGACGCTTATCGCTTCCTTCAGTTCTACCAACTGTTATCTACTATCGCGTCACCATAAACATGTGCCTATCGACATGCGCAATAGTTCCTGGTCGTGCCGGAGGGGGGGGGGCACATTTACACAACCTCAAAATGGGTGCTGCATCCCCTTTTGCCCCCTTTCACACGTCCTATCTCTCTTAGCGCTCTCTCTCCTCTAGCTACGGGGAAAGGGGGTTATCCCTACCGGCACATACTCCCGTATATTATTACGCTGTGTTAAATGAAACGGCAATTCTAAGTAAAGCTCCCCAAGTTACGGTGGATTGTGCTCTAACTAAGGTAAAGAAAACACTTGGGACCCTTATCTGCCGCCTTACATGATGTGTCAACATATTCCTCATGTGCCAGGGCGCGGTTAAACTCCATAATCACAAAGAATAATAATAAAAAATAATACAATGCTTCACAACGTTGGCAAGTTTCTCAATCAAAATGTTTGCCTGTGTACATAATATATTGAGGTGCATTAACACCTCCAGCCTACAAATAGCATTATAAAGCTTTATCGACTATGCTAAATAACTCCTTTTGAGCTATACGTATTTTAATTAATTTGAGAACAGTATACTTTAGAAGAAGTGTACTAAAATTTTCAGGAAGGAAGAGTGGAAAACGATTTAGGAAAAAAAAACTCAGTACTCCCGACCGGGATCAAGCCCCAATCTCCCCGTCATCGCCAGTCTAGTGTATTACGAGAATGACGCCTTAGACCATGCGCCCACCGAAGCAAGTAGTATTGGTGTTTAAACAGTTTATGACTATCCTTGTAATCTAAGCTTATGTAAGTACACTTTATTTAAATTCGACCTTTGTCATTGGTGTAAATACAGTAAAGCGTCGATAATTCGGACGTCAAAAATCTGGATCGCCAAGAAAATATATTATTTATAAAATAGCCACAGTGGCATCAATATCGGAGAGATGGCCGCCAAAAAACGCACATCAACCCGTGTTGGAAAAAAAAAAAATTGGAGACATTTTCATTGTTAGATTTTGCCTTATTTATATTTCTTTAGAATTTGTGATATTTAGCAACAACAAAAAAATGTGTAAGATCGTTGTTTAAATCAAATGAAAATGTTTCTCTTTTTTTTGTATAGGTGCTGTATTTTCGAAAATCTGAACAAATCGATAGTACGGACTGGCTCGATCCCCAATTAGTTATAATTTTCGACGATTGTATGTGGCTAGCCCGGAAGGGGACAGCAAAACCTGCAGGGCGGATATATTCTTGACAGATGGCTCATTAAACACCCGATATACAACTTGGCTTGTAAAAGTGTAATCATAAAGACTCGCGACTTGTTAAGAGTATTGTCATATTGTCAGCTCACAGCCTCCTAAGTGTACTGTCTTTCATTTCTTTCAGCTCGCATTTTCTTAAGTGTACTTTTTTTAAAATTATTTCAGCTCACGCCCTCCTAGGTATAGGAATCTTTTCAAACAAATTCAGTCCACGGCCTCCTAAGTGTTCTTAGTGTCTTGGATTTGGTTCAGTTCAGCTTCCAAAATGCGCTGTCGTATAGGTAGGTGTTTTCGCTCACGGCCTCCTGTGCTGGCTCGGATTTATTTCAGCTTTTGATCTCCAAAGTGTTCTCGCTCGGATTTATTTCAGCTTTTGGCCTCCAGAGTGTGATCCCTATTATTTATTTCAGCTCACGGCCTCCTAGGTGTGCTGGCTTGGATTTATTTCAGCATTTGGCCTCCAAAGTGTGATGTCTATTATTTATTCCAACTCACGGTCTCCTAGGTGTGCTGGCTTGGATTTATTTCAGATTATGTCCTTCTAAGTATGCTGGCTCAGATCTATTTCAGATTTTGGCCTCTTGAGTGTGATGGTCGGATCTATTTCAGATTTTGGCCTCCTAAGTGCGCTGGCTCAGATTTATTTCAGGTTTTGGCCTCCGAAAATTGATGCCTATGATTTATTTCAGCCCGTAGTCTCCCTTATAAGTGTGCTATCTTAAATTTATTAATTTGGTTTTGAAGTAATGTTTAGGACTATCAATCTCTTTAATACGAGAGTGTATATTCTTATCAGAACTAATATTGACCTATCCTAGGGTATAAATTGACAAATAAGGACTAAGATAGACAATTAATGTGTTGATGAAGAGGCTACGTGTTGGTCACGCCCTGGGAAAAATAACCGTGTGTGTTTGCACTCACTTTATATTCAAATCCTTCTTATTGTTCTAAGGAAGGTAAATGTTTGTATTTATAAAATTTGATTATGCTATTTCCTTTCGAAAACATTTAATTTTTGTTTAATTTTTCCCCCAGCAGAAGAGATATCAAGTCAATGACTAACCTAACCTAACGTAACCTAATCAAGCCTGCTAATATTCCTTTATGCTAGTAGTTCTGAAACACTACTGATAAAAAAATAAACGTCATATACGTCCTCTTAATGACTTCCAGTTGCTAGTATCAAGGCTTGGACTCGCCGACGGGCGCGAACACTTACGCTTTATTTTAGGCGGGCGCGCAAACGCCCCCGTTTGTTGAAAGGGCGCTACCAACACGCTCCTGATGAAGATGTGGTGTAGCCGCTATTAAAATTAAAACAACTTTCACCAGAAGTCAAAAAGATCACCCCCTGCGCTCCCACCCCCTCCCCCCAGACGCACCTCCGTACCCTCTGGGGCTATGGAGCAAATTTGTAGCAAATAATGTTGTCTATACTGAAGTTTTCTCAAACACTTTGTAAATATGTACCATACCTCATGTATATTTTATAAATTTTTCATTTTAGCTAAAACTTAAGTTTAGGTCTCTTTGTGTTTTATTAATTTGAGAAAAATATTTATTTTCTCTAATTTAGACAAAGTCTTGAATAAAGAATTATTTTTTTTGCCTAAAAATTGCGCGATTTGCTCACGGGTTTGCTAAGTATTCATAAAAATAGACGTTATTAAAAACACAATTATTTAAACAACAATGTAATTAAGCCTATAGTATCTTACAACTTTTTGTCCCCCCCCCCCCCCCCC
>CABFWO010000558.1:250070-267143 GCA_902155825.1 Timema genevievae
TCTGACAAGACGTGTATTAATCACAACTTGTGAATGTGAGGAATGCCAGGCCTCCACCGTGGTTCGGATTCCACGTTAAACTGTAGGTCCTCCATTTCATCTCACAATCACCCTACCATTACACATTAGCGTAAGTGCGTATAACCCGAACGGGTAGTAAGACGCGGTGCTAATAATAATAATAATAATAATAATAATAATAATAATAATAATAATAATAATATAGTATAAATAGTCACACACACATTTAAGCACTAATTTTAACACACATTGAATAATATTTCTAAATTTGTGTTAAAATTAGTGTTCAAATGTGTGTGTGACTATTTACACTATGAAAGATAGAAGAAAGAAAGAAGATCTCACCGGATTTTTCCAAAATTTTCCTCTTTTCCTAGTGGGATTTCTTCATTAAATTTACATTTATTAGTTTAGTTTTCCTTTTTTCTTTATTTTTATAAAAACAACTTGTAATTCAAGAGGTAGGCTACCATAAATCCTTTTTAGTATTTTTTTTTACAATAAACGAGGGTTATCATGTTTTTGCCCCAA
This sequence comes from Timema genevievae, assembly GCA_902155825.1. Taxonomy (NCBI): domain Eukaryota; kingdom Metazoa; phylum Arthropoda; class Insecta; order Phasmatodea; family Timematidae; genus Timema; species Timema genevievae. The sequence goes on from CABFWO010000558.1 coordinate 250,623, forward strand.
GCCCCTCATAAATGATCAATACCTATAAAATATCACTAATAATATAGTAAAATGCTATCAATGTGAATTGTGGAAAATAGTTATGTTTGTATCTTCTTACCAGAATCCCGCTTTACTTATCGCTCTCGTGAAAAGAGTGAGCAGTGTTGCGCATGACGCGACGCTCTAGAATGCCTTGGTGACATCACATTTATCTGAAGCTATGAAGTGTACAGTTCGGATACGTGCGTTATCACATCCGAGAGATGAATGCGGCATGTAGAATAATACTACAGCGAGCTATTGTGTTTTTTTTAAGAGTCATTAAGAAGAGTGGAATCGTTACCAGGGCATTTTAACTTCCTTCGAAAAGATAAGATGGGTTTTTTTTTTTTACTTTGTACTGATCGGGAGAGAAATCTGTCTATGTCCTTTACCATCAATTTAAAAAAATACAAATCTGTGGCATAAAACTTATATAAAAACTGCCCTAGGATGACGAGATAAGGCCAGCGTTTTTGATAAGTGTACACATTTTTTTTTTTGCACATTAATTAAAATATTGTTTCGGTAGATACATCCATGAAATTTCATTATGACAGATATTCAAAAACTATTGATATTACTATGTGTAGAAAATTAAACTAAACATATCTACTGAAGCATAATTTAATTTATTTTGACCAAATATTGGTGCTGCGCAAATTCAACAACCATAGGGAATTAATCCATGTCGAAGAAAGAGTACCAATTTGGGTATATAACCTCTAAAATGTACCTTCCTCATCCCTGTACCATTAGTGTAAAATTCGTTTAGCCGGAACAGGCGGTAAAACCAGGTTAACACAAAATAAAAAGAATAAACTTCTAGGATCTATCATATAAAGGTACATCAGCCATCCGTAACTATACCCCATCTGCGCTTTGAGTGTAGGTAAGTGACAGCTTGTAAATGTTATCAGATATACTCTAATGAATCCATTCGCCAGACTACATGATCTGCAAGACCATGTTGAGTTATAAATTTTGTCAGTCAAAACTTTCACAACAAACCATTCGTTTTTAATTATGTTTTTCTTTTAACTGTTTTTACATCTTCTGGTATCTTAAAGCATCCACCACTCCTATAGTCTCGGCCTCGGAAGATTTATCTTCTTTTTTTTCCCCTTGGCGTATGGCATATTTGACAGAGATATATAGTATCTATAGTATAATTTTGATAGTAAGTTAGTTAATACAGTTACTCAAACAATTTTAATATATTTATAAATCAAGTCTTCTATCTTCAGCTGTCACTTTTGATAGATAATATCAATACCTATAAAATAACACAAATAATATAGTAATATAGTATCAAGGTTGACTGCAAAGAAATATGTTTGAATTTTCTCTATCGTTCTTCCAACCAAAATGAAGGTATATTTCGGTCGCCCGTTTGTGTAGACTAGTAGTCGCTCTGGTGGCACAGAGCGTTGCCCAGGTTACACATAAGTAGGTTGTCTATGCATCGTAACCGCAATGAAATGATGTGATGATAGTGATTATGAAGGTGTTAAGCCAGTAATAAACCTAACTTAAGCCTAACCAACCAAACCCTGGTGACTTGGGTTAGTTCCCCCTTGGGGAAAATTACCCATGATAACAGCCGGGAATCGAACCCGGGACCCCTAGGTTCGTAGCCAGGTGCATTGACTACTATACCATGAGGACGGTTATTTCGGAAGTGGTAGGCCTATATACAGGTATATGGCACCAACATCTCCACCTCCAACCCCACCACTCCCTATATGTAATAAGAAAAAAATTCTACCGTGTGAAAAATTAACACAACTCAAACAAGGAAGGTGATATGGGGATCTAAACAGTTCTAGTGGCACGCCATGACATCCATACTGCAGTGTTGCCAACCTGTGCTAGCAAAAATTGACCAGGAGTCATTAAAATGATCTAATTTCTTGCTAGGCTGGAACTGAAATGAGCCAGATTTTCTAACTGCTAATATTTTTTTAAATAATTCTTTTTTTCATTTTAGAAAATAAATTAAAATTTTAGATTACTACAAATTGTAGTCACCTTATCTCAGTCGGTAGCGTACCTGTCTACTGAGCTAATAGTCCCTGATTCGGTTTCCGGCATAGCTGAAAAATTTATCATTAGTGAAATGTGGGTTTACCATTTCACATTGATGAATTAACGACTGGGGAATGGACGTTGTGCCTGTCCTAGCCTTAAGATAGATTATAAGGCATATGAAGCTATGACAGGCCTAGCAAGCTGGTCGTGGAAAATATATGGCTTGAATAAAAAACTGACCCAAGCCACAGGCTGGAAACAGTAATGGATGTAAAAAATGACAAATTTTAGTCAACGCATGCTCAAAATATATTGACGTACTAACACTGATGCAAGGAAAAAACCCATTATAAACCCTTCAGGGAAAAAAGATAGTCGTTCTTATATCCGCCTTAAGTTCAATTTATATAAGAAGAAACATTTTTTGACAGTTACAAACGTTACTAAACCATTTTCATGACTATATGTCATGTTATGTGATACGCAACTGTTCCATTTTGTATATATTATCAATACCTAGAAAATACTACTGATAATAGAGTAAAAAGTTATCAATGTCGACAGAAAAAAATCTAAAATTTTCTTCCTATCAGAATTCTAGTAGCCAACAATCCAGATTTGGCCTACTTAAAAAGAAATACACCCAAATAAAGAATTTGTTCCACGTTAGGAAAAAATAAAGCAAAAGTATAGTTCCATAAAACTTGAAATTCCGCTAGCCTTTATTTGTTTGATTTTTGAGCAGAAATTCATACAAGTCAAAAAACCTAGTGGGACTATAGCGTTAATGGGTGGATCTGTCCGGCAGTAGGAGAACAAATAGTAGAGTTGTAAAATAAAAATTCCAATATAATTTGTACTGTTACCTTCCTTATAATTACTTCATTCGATTAATAAAGATCCGTGCTACGCTCCTATATCAGTCAAATTTTATTTCCCAGGCATTTAGGTCTTAATTTACAACTAAAATATGTGAATTTGTGGGTTTTTCCGTGAAAAATCTTAACTTTTACACTATGTCCCATCAAATAAACTCGTGTTACTCTTAAAGGTTTCGTAAACCAAAGCTCATCCTCTAATTGGCAATATATCAACTACTTATGCAGCTCCCACCGAACGCACTGTAAAAAAAAAGCTAATTCCAGTGGTAAAAGTAAATGTTAAGTTGGCAACAGTGTTTCGCACCAGCAACTCGTACCAAGTTCAGGATACAATCAAGACCAAGATAGCTAAGAAGGATAAAAAGTCGACCTGACCAAGACGTTATCGCGACTGGACGTCGCGTCGACGCGAAGATAACAGACCCGAGTCAAGAGACCTAGACCCAGGTCGATGACGTTTCTTGTGGTTCGGTAATAGTACGAAGAGGGGTGAGGAGGACAAAAAAAACTGACCCTATTCCGTGATGGCCGTCAAACATAACTCTTATTAAAATTCAGTTTTTGTTAAATTTTAAATACGTGGAGAAGTGGTCGGCTACTATCTTATAGCGATCTCTAGCAATATCCATACAATGTCACGCTCCTGCTAGCATACCTAACAATGTCATTAAGTATTAATGAGATACCGAGTTGGAGATTTGTGGCCGCCACTTCATATCTTATAGCATCACAGGTTGTACACGTTTCAATTTGACAAAACTAATTACTCGGTAAGGAAGAAAGTCCGGGGGTATTTAAAAGAGGAAGAATAATATAGGTTGCGATGAGTCTAAAACAGATCCTATATTAATGCGGCCCACCCTAAGTCCTAAACAGCGCCATACCTCAATCAGCAAGGGGGTTGTCGGCACGCATAATGTAGCGAACTTAAACCCAGGAATCCCATCTATAGAGCCAGCAGGTTTAAATCTCAGGACAAAAGAACACTATTAACGTATTTTCGAACATAGACGAGCACCTTAGTAGACGATAAAATATGAGGAAGTGAAATAGCTGATAATTTACATACAATGTTTTATCAGTGTAATTAAATATATTAAATAGTTTTTATTTTTAAATAAGTGAGTAGGACTACAATTTGAATTTGTTTGATTAATTTTTTTAATCAGGTATTTTAAAATTAAAAATATTAATTTAGTTTTGTGAATCGAGGACCTAATATAATTCATGACTTTAGGAAGCGAGTGGCACCAAAGAAGCTAAGGTTCATATCTGTACAAGCACACTAGACATTGGCATAACCAAACATTTATTGGGAGGAGGGTTAGGCACTAGCCAGAATATTATTTTGGTTGAAAGGAATAATAGGTAAAACAGTCCCCAGAACCCTGGAAGGCTAGAAAATATATGCAAAATTTAACTTTAGGGGAGGGGGGGAAGGGGGCGAATCTATTTCAAGAGTAAAAATTTTGTAAACCAACCTTACTTGCTAAATTTCCCAAAGTAATGCTCAATTTTCCAATCCCAAAGTGTGTATTTCTTCAACGTTTATAAAATGATGTATTGGGCCGCATTGTGTATTGGGCCTTCCAAAATGCACAGGTCACACAAAATCAGAGATAGGGCCGAAAGTTTGGCATGTCTGCTCTAGAACAGTGTTCCGCAAACTTTTAAGTTCATTGTACACTTAACAATGCTAAATTTTTTGCGGTACACTGTTTTGTTTTGGTTAACAGAAAATGGATTACGCACCTAGTACAACGGTTGTACGGTAAATCAGAATGATCAAAGTATAGAATCAATTTTTTCCTTATGTAACTCTAAATGTTCCAAGATTTAGGGTTGAAGTTAATTTTCTGTGCCCTATTCATTAACATTTAGTAACACATTTTCTTACAAACTATTAGTAATTTGGGTTCAAGAAATACGGACGACGTACGGCGGCTACTCGTACCAACTTCGTTGATCCTAAAGTTGGTGAGCCTGAGCCGTGTCTAGTGCTAGTTGCCACCGGGCTGTGTTCCGACTCAGATGGGCTTCCTGGAGCCGAAACCGTTTTCCCGGACCTCAAATCCACGAGTGAGGTGTCTTTTTCAATTTTTTAGAAGTGTTTCGGAGTCTATATTATCGGCAACTATCCTCGTGTTCCTATCGAACAGCGACGTGTGGCGATCATGGCTGTAGCCACACGGCACACTTAATTTGCCATCAGTGTGCCGCGACACACTTTGTGGAGCACTGCTCTAGACCACGTTGGCCACTCAAACTAAATGACGAGCTTTAGCTATCCCCATAGGGTGACATTTGTTTTATAACCTGTCTGTTGATTGAATATTAGTCAGGAACGACCTTCGCCGGAAATGTAAGTTGTATGAGCTAGAGGCGTTGCTTGCGTGTGTGTTAAGAAACACTACATGAAAGTTAAGTGGCAATCGCAAATGGTAAAGGGATATCAACATAACACCTATATTTCACAGCCAGGGGTGGATTGGGTCGCCGGGACTCCTGGAAATATTCCGGTGGGTCGGTTTGATTTGGGCTAATGTAACCTGCTTTAAACTAAAATAAAGCTATCTATTCAAATCTACATAATTATAGTTTTTTTTCAATTTTAATTAAATTTCCAGTTAGTAAGTTTGAGGGTGATTTGTGTGTATGGCATTAAATGTGAAACCGTCTCGTTTGTTGTTTCTTGATGTTTATAAACAATTTCCTAAGCCAAACTCATAAGCATTTGTTTAATGCATGGGTCTTCGGCTAGTGAAAATTATAAAATTATTCCAAGAGAAAAAATCTACAAACACAGATCTATATTTTATAATATTAGATAGTAAAATAAATGCGTATTTAAAGTTATTTTATCAGCTATTTGTTCTTTTTACGTGAAGAAAAATATTGCGTTTTTATACAAATTTACCTTGAACTAGCAAATGACTACTCTAGTAGACAAGGAAGAGAGTACTATTTCAGGTACGTTCGAACATAGTCGGGAGTGTTCGGGTTCCTTCAGAACCGCTAATAGGGCCTCTACGCGACCATTCAGACTATCAGTCCTAAGACCGACAATCTGACTGTCAGTATGCATCAGTATTTACAATGAGACCGTACACGGTCAGTCTTCGTATCATTATTTTTATCAGTCTCAGCTCCTGCATGCAACGTGCAACAACATGGATGATAAGAAAAAGGCGTGTGCAGTTTATGTTTGCTGCTGAGACTGAAGGAAATACTGACGAGCACGCGCACACGGTCAGTACTACTGTCAGTCTCTCCCACCACTTGCAAGACTGATGGACTGAGACTGATGTGATCAGAAAATGTGTCTTTAGGACCTTAAAAGGTTGAAGACCCCTGGTTTAATGAATTCTGTTACTAGCTTTGTAATTTACACAAATAACTGGAGGAGAGTCATTCTACAAATTTAAATACATCGAAAATAAAATCACAACTATTGTGTAACATAAAATTTTAGAAAACATTCTAAAAATTGCTGAAAGTAAGAAATGGTTATGATTAATAGTTAAGACTTAGATAGATTGCCCTAAATAAATATATATAAAAATTAAATGTATAGATTAAACAGTTGCTAAATTGGTAGATGTATTAAGTGAAATTACAAGTCAAAATGTATAATTAGAATTTACTTCTGGTGAAAAACATATAGTCAGATATTAACATTTATATACAATTAATAATGCATCATTAACTAGACCACACCCGAGTTGATGAAAAGTCTAAAGTATATGTTTACACATTAAAAATGTTGTTACAAAAACTTTAAGATATACAATTTAGTATGGTACAAAGCAATGTTTTAAGTTCAAATCTGTTGTGAAATAAAAGAATAAAATTTTAAGGTTAACATCTGCCAAACAAAATTAATGAAGTAATTAAGTGATGTGGAATAATCTAAGTCATATCTGTTTCCTTGTCCTATTACTCCTTTAATACATCAACTAGGTGACCTGGTGGTCTAGGAGTAAGGTGTCAGACTTCTGTGCTGGGAGTCCGGGGTTCAATCCTCGATCCCGGCACAGATTTATCTGAATGCCAAACCCTTCCTTCACCTCTGATAAGACGTGTATTAGTCACAACTTGTGAATGTGAGGAATGCCAGGCCTCCACCGTGGTTCGGATTCCACGTTAAGCTGTAAGTCTTCCGTTTCATCTCACAATCACCCTACCATTATATATTAGCGTAAGTGCGTATTACCCGAACGGTTAGTAAGACAATAACAAATTAATACATCTACCAATTTAGCAACTGTTTAATCTATAAATTTAATTTTTATATATTTTCTAGAGCAATCAATTTAAGTCTTAACTTTTAATTATTGTCTAACAGTTTAGACATATTTTTGCTCATATCAGTATAAAATAGAAGATTATGTTTTTTAGTTGGAGAATAGTGGTGACCTAATCATAGGTAATGCGACTGAAATGGCCTCTGGATTAAATTTACTGCTAATACAAATTTAAATACTTCACAACGTCCTTTCAGCTCACTTTGAAACATAGCTTCAACGGTTTTTATTAATGAAAATTTCTATTTATAGTCCCGGGCCGTTTGGAAACTGCCAGTTCACAGCCGTGAAGAATATCCCAGAAAAAAATAGAGGTGAGCTAGATTTACCATTATTAGAAGTAAGACCACAGTATAAAGAACATCATCTGACAAAAACCGATTTCATATATGCATACGTCAAGTTGTCAGATAGTATCAATACCTATAAAATAATAGGCCTACTAATAAGAGTATCAATGTTGACGGATTTTTGTTTTGTTTTGTTTTTTCTAGACTGTCCTTTCCACCCCGTTCTTATGGTATCTCTGTTAGTGTGACAACACAGGAGTCATTTAAAAAAAATCAAATTTTCATGCTTGATAACAATTTACTATTTATTTAGTATTGTTTTAAAGGCATTGATAATATATATTAAAAGGGACAGCTGACGTATGAATACGTGAAAGTATATCTGAGAACTTTTCTAACTGTCCGATGAAAATTGGACTGTAGCTATTTGTAATGAAATCTAATGTACAGTAAGTTACCCGCATCGGTGGCACGCACACAAAGGTGTCAAAGCTTGTATAGTCTGGTTTGTTGGTGACAGGAGGTCCAAGCTCGAATCGTGGCCGGATGTACTTTTTTTTCGGGATAAGAACTCATTTATGGCTAGTTTAATGACGACTGATTTTTAAAAAACATTAAATACTGTATTTGACAAATGGCTCTAATGATTTGGTTCAAAATGGGTAACTATTAAGTTTCTTACTCTATATATAATTTTTTATTTCTGTTTCTGGTAAAAAAATGATAGTAGTTTACTGATAATTAAAAAAATCAAATTTGTCAAAAATCAGTTAACTACAAAGATGTTACTTAAAAATTGTTAACTGGAGTCTATTTTATAGGATAAATAAAAATGTATATTTAATTTTCTAAAATAAAATAAATTAATTTAATTTAATTTAATTGTAAAATCTTAAGAAATTTGAAATTATTCTAAAATGGCATTGAAGATTTAGTTCAAAATGGAAATAGCTGTAAAATGTTTTTCATGATAAATAAGAATGTTTTTTATTTTTTACAAACTACAAATATTTTGAAGGTGGTTTGCAAATAACTGATTTTTTTTTAAAATTTGAAAATATTTAAACTATTTTTCAAATGTATATATGAAGAGTGTTTATTGTGATTAAAAATATGTTTGTTATGTTTAGTTCTCTATGGAAATCATACATAAGGGCAGTATACTGAAATCCTATTTTGGAAAACATTTTGCCCCAAGCTATAATATATAAACTATATAAGAAAGTTTGTGTGATTGTTTCGAACCAATTATTTTATGTTTAAAAAAGAGGACAAAGCTATATCTTAAAATAAAGCAAAAACATAATTGAGTGTAAAGTATCACTGTGATACATGTGTTGGTCGAGTGGTTATAGTCCCAAAGTGTGTGCCCTCTCTAGGTCCTAGGACGTAATCTTGTCAGCTCGGTAACAATATTCGCCAAGAGAGATAGATAGCAAACAGAGGGCTTCCTCGTGACACCCAGAGCGACCTGTATGCCACGATTGGTTATCTCCCTGGCTTGTCAAGCAGCCACCATGAGGTGGTGGTGTTGGTGGTGGTACCAGCATAGATAGTCAGAGGGGTGGAAGGGATGGGCTGAGGGGGGGGGAGGCTATTCTGTAACAATAGCTTCTAGCAAACAAACATGGCAAACACGAGGTAAGGTTGGTGGTAATACATCACCCACACACTTGCTTCTCATGGAGAAGAAAACACTGAAGATGAAATAAAACTTAGGGAATTTTTTTTTCCCCCTTTCGATAAACAATAAAAATTCGACAAAAATATTCTACTTTTTTAGATATGAAAACTTGTTTCGTACTTTTAACACACAATCACTCTTTTAAGTTTGTGTACCCCTGTTCATTGTACTCGTAAAACAGTAAACTGCATTGGTTTATGATTAAAAACCTATTTGGAGAAGCTTAATAAGTAACATAAGAATTTTATTTTCCCTCTGCAGCGTCTTACTACTCGTTTGGATTATATATTAACTACTCTAATAAGGTAGTGGTGAGACAGTAGAATTTAGAGAAAATGAGTCCAAATTCGCGTGAGGGTAGAGCAGAAAACTATTTAGGAGAAAAAATACCGTCAGTATACCTATTTGGGATTTGAACCCCAACTTCCACGTCACCGGACTAGATGAGCTCGAATTTAAACAACGCGCCCATCGATTCATGGGTGCACGATTTATTCTAATAGAGATATATATTAGTTTGCACCGTTTAGGGCTATCCGCTTAGTTACCCTGTTGGGGTAAAAGTGGGGACGATATAATTTAAAGAAATTATAAACGCATTTGCGAGGAGGAAGAATGGAAAACCATTCAGGGAAAACCACCCTCAGTATTCTTGACCGGTATTCGAACCTTAGGCCTCTCCGTCACCGACGAATTATACCAAAAGAGTTTGACAACTTAACGGGCGTGCCTTCAGATGCGGGTGTATAGGGCTCTTAATAACATAAAAAAAGGCATATATATATATATATAAAAAAGACATAATGATAATGGAGAGGTTAGAACATCACTAGTAGGTGGTGTAGGACTAGATTAATCTGTGCTAGAAGAGCATTTTTTCTGTTACATATAGTTGTTATCCAAGAAATTTCTTGATGAAAATATATTGAATTAACATCAATGACATTGACATTGATTGACAAATTGTTTACATCCCCAACACACTCAGTTATGTCCCTAGCTTTTACCAATGTCATATAGATGTGTATCTAGATAGAAACGTTATTTTTTTCTTTATTTTTATCAAACAAACATATATAATATAGTAAAGCTTATAATATGATGAACACTAAAAAAATCCTACCCTTTTCCCCCATATATGTGGCCACGGGCCATGTAAGATAAGTTTTTAAATATCACCGAGATGAAGTTTATCTCGAGTCATAGAGGAGACCGGAGAGGTATTTAAACATTTGCTTAACATCTTGGGGGTACAACAATCGTTGCATAAAAGTAAAATAAAAAAAAAAATCACAAATAAAAATAGTATCGGTGTGGGGGTATCTTTAGACGAATGGCTTGCCGGATGGAAATGGTGGGGAGGATGGTGGTGGGGTGGGGGCCACCAGTCACTCGCTATCTTCAACCCTCGGGCAAGCCGGGATATCGTCACCATGCAAATTCTAACACTCATTAAGTTTACTAATTTTTTTTCCCCCCTTTACTCTAACACAAACAAAAATCGAAACCTGGCAGCAGTTGCCGTAAGATAAGAACGATCCCCTCCTCTCCCTCCAACCCATCCACAAAACCACAAAAGCTGAAAAATCCCTCCTACTTCCCCACCTTCCCCTCTTTCTCGCAAGCTTTATCGGCTAAAGCGAACTGTTGGGGGGAAACAGTTGACGTCTATAATGTAATTTGTAGAGGTTTTTTTTTATCGGTAGTTACTGTTCTACTTTTAACCGGTATAAAAATTAGAGAGAAACATTTCGAGGCAATGCTAGGGGAAGATAGAATGAGGTAGAAAGTAATTTGCATAAGCCGCGCAGGGTAGGGTAAATGCGTGTTGAGATTAGATGCGTGTGTTTCAGGTCGCCCGCTAGGGACGTCATGTCAGCCTTATATTGCTGGAGGAGCGCAGCATCACATCCATCCACGTCTCATGCATGCACACAAATTGCTTCTCCTGCCACATATAACACAAACAACATAATATCGATGCTCTAGCTTTTTAAAAACACACACACACACACACACACACACACATGTAACCCTATTCTTTTCCCCTGAAAACAAGCGTCATCCATCTTGCAAGGTTAGAGGGACGGGTTCACCGGACACAAATAGTGGCGGAATCCCACAATAAAATGGAATTTGATTTCAGTGCGAGACCCGCGGGCGACCCCCTTCATTAAGGTAATTCGACGATAAGAATTAGTAACATTTTGACCGGGAATTGAAATGAGGTGGAGGTACAGGGGTTATCTTGGAAAAGATAGAAAGTTGCAATGTCTCAGCCCTTTCCAGTAACACCGAACAGATAAGGAGGCACTTATACTTAACATAAATACCGGTCGATGTATTTATAAACAATGCGACATTAAATATATTCACTGATATGGAAATTAGACAAATTTGTGCATGGAGAGTGTTCATACGGAGATGCTAGATATGTTGGTTGATCGGGAATTATAGACATATCTGGTGATGGGATGGATACAGAGGGGACTACATGAGTTAGTTGAGGCATGGGGGTTGCACGAGTTGGTTGAGCATTGTACCCATAATTACTAAAGTAGCCATTATCTGTTTTAAAAATTACTTCGCAAATAGCTTATTGTACAGCATTTTTGTATGCTAATGGTACTCATTTTGTTTTCCACAAAACCCGGGAAACATTTTATTTCATTATTTGTATTTGTTGGTCTTTTTGAAGCAGACCTCAAAATTACAAAAGCTTCTTTCAAAATCATTATTTTTTTTATTTTGTTTCGGAACTTTCATTGATTGTGATAATGCAGTTTCTTCAGTAACTGTGCCACCTTCGTCGTCCCTATTGTCAAGCTTTACCTAAAAATAACAACAAAACCATGTCACCATGTAAAATAACTAGGAAATGTCTGTTTTCAGATTCCCAACGACCCACAGGACTGGAAGAAAGTTTCTGGAGACGTTAATCGTTTTTGGAACTTTCCTCATTGCGTGGTTGCAATGGATGGGAAGCAACTTTTAATAATGGATCAGAATTTTACAACTATAAGTCTACGTTCAGCATAGTTCTGTTTGATGTAGTGGATGCGAACTGTGGACGTTGGCTACCAGGGAAGAACTTCAGACGGCGGAGTGTTCAAAAACAGCGAACTCTACGAAATAATGGGAAATGGTAGTCTTTTACTCTTAACTTACCAGTACCTGAATCTTTGCAGTGTCCGGAAAAAAGCATTGCCCTATCTTATGCTTGGAGATTCTACATTTGCTTTGCTTGAAAATATCATAAAAATCTTACCTCGGACAAACGCACGCTAAAGGGTCGATAGGAAGAATATTCACTACCGCCTAAGTAGGGCAGGGTGAGGCGCGGGAAACGTTTTCGGAACTATGGCGTCAATTTTTAAAGTTTTGAGAAAAACGATGCTATTGAATCAGATAAATCAGAAAGTTTGATAATAGCAATAGCCCACTTAGATAATTTAAAATAGGGTTCTTCCCATGCACTTTATACACCTACAGCTTACTTCATTACTATAATAAACGGACAGTTCAATGAATCAAACTGGCGAAATGATCAATAGATTACGTTATTTTGTTTCTTGAAAAATGTGCCCCGCCGTTCTCCAGCAACTCTTAAAGAATTTCGAGATGAGTTGGAAGACTATTTCATGAAAGAGGGTAGTGTACCATGGCAAGAAAAATATTCGTAAAGTATTAAAAAAACAAATACTACTTACAGTGTTGATTTTTTTCCGAGGCTTATCTCTATCTATTATGAAGGTAAGTGAATTAAATGCAAACCATGAGCTACGGTACACTTCTTATGTTCTTGTAAAAAAAAATTGTTTGTATGTTAGAGTAATTTATGTGGTATTTTTATTCAATAGGTAAAATAATTTGTGAGTGAATATTAAATGCGAGCTAAATATATTTTTACTACCAATTCCTTGACGTTTCTTTGATTTTGCCTTTTCTCTTCTGAAAGATGATAACAAATTAGCCATTTTTAATTCTTGCCTATATCATTTGTTAATCCTATAGCCTTCCCAATGTCCTTCTAAGAAAAGATTTTTTTTTCTCTCCTGAAATATTTGGGATCCGAAGTATCCCGTATCAATGTTTCATTGTGATCCAGTTCAACTAAAGCAAGGAAGGCAAGATTCCTCTGTCCACTCCATGCTCGCGGCACGTCCACATTAGGGAACCGTGTCAATTAACTTCCACGTACACACTGCGCGCGCCTTTGTGCAGTGTTGCCAAGTCTATAGTCTCTAGCGATAGTACATGGACCTGAAATGGATTGTATTTTGATCGGTAGGATACTACTTTCTGACATTATATTGATAAACCCTGCGATTTTCATTTAAAAAAACCCAATAATTAATGTAAAATTTGTTACTAGATAGCAGGACCACAGGATATTACTTTTAGAAAATATCCTAAAATTGGATTGTACACGTGGTGAAATTATATCAAAAGTAGTATCCAGATTGTACAGTTGGAAACACTGCTTTGTGTTCGCAGAAAAGCCGACAGCCGTGTTGATCACAGCGCGCCGCACGAAGAACGGTTGCAGCAACGTAGCTCGAAACGTACCCATTAGTAAATTTGGTTGCAGTAAACGATATGCTGCACGTTTTAATTTCACAGTGAGTACCCGGCTCTGACACCGCCTAAAATGTTACAACGTCTGTGCCGTTGTTCAACGCACGTTTCAGGATCTCCCTTCCGTCAAGAGCGTTGTGCAATCGTCACATTTTACGGACGTTGTTCATGTGAATGGCCGCGTTTATTTTTATATAAAAACAACATACGTTGCAATGTCCGCGAACCAGGCCTTTCAGAGTAAGCGAGGGATACATTGCACTCTCATATATCCCTAGCCCTAAGGTGTAAGGAAAATTAGTGACCACGAAATATGTCACAAAAACAACCAACTAGTTGTGATTCGAGCCAGGTTACCTCTAGTATAAACAGTCGGGCGAGCGCCCCCCGATCGATGGAACAGACCCTAAACTACGGAGTGAGAGTTCACAGGATTTATCTGCTCGGCTGACAGTTTCAAGCCAGATTAGATCAGTTATTCAACGGGAAATTTCGACACCGCAATCAATTTGGCAAACGAATTATAAACATTTATGAAAGATTAAACACGTAGGGGCTTGCTACCGCTTATTATTCTATCTCATGAACAAATGCCTTATCTTTCGCGTACGGTATGCATTCAAACATTTACAATACAATCTGTTACAAAATAATGTCAAAACTACCGTTCAAAGACCCCAAGACCCAAATAAACGGGTTGAAACTCAAACTACGAATAAACAACAAACAACTGCTTGAGTTGTTGCATAATATAAGGCGTCACTATCGCATAGATTAGACCTTCAATGAAAAGGAGATCGGGGTTCGAACTGCGGTGGGGTTTACAGAGGGTGTTTTTCTCTGAATAGTTTTCCACTCTCCCTTCACGCAAATGCGGGTACATTTACTCTAAGTCCAACCTTACTCACTCCTAGCTCATTAGCGTAATTATTACATAAGCGCATAACCTGAACAGGTGGTTAGACGCAGTGCTAAATAAATAAAAATAGTAACAAATATCTTGTGTTTACATTATTGTGTGTGTGTGTGTGTGTGTGTGTGTGTGTGTGTGTCCAATGAATCTGAGTAAATATCATATTAGTACAGTGGTTTCCAACCTTTTGCAGGGTTTGACCCCTATTTTTATCTTTGAGAGCATCGCGACCCCTTGATAACTTACAAGCATTTAGAATTGAGGTTTTTTTAAACTGTGTCTTACTACCTGTTCGGTCTATCCGCAAGTAATCACACTAGTAGGGTAGGTAGAATTTAGAGGAAGTGTTCACTTAACTTATTTGCCTGAAGGTGTAGGAGGAAACTGTTCAGGAAAAATAATCGCCAGTACACCCGGTCGGAATACGAATCCTAACTTCCTCGTAACCGACAAACCAAACCAAACGAGTGTGATTTAGGAACACTGACAGAGTTGGATAAAATACTAGAATGCTCCAGTAAACTGACTCGGCTAACACACTGACAAGAGTTGGATAAAGAGTACACTAATTTTTAAAAAAATCATTTTAACGACTTTCTGTTTGAATTATACAGAGGCCTACAATTATTGTAATCACAAAAGTGAAAATATATAAAGCTATAGCCTCAAAAAGCATTGCGACCCCAACTGAAACACGCCGCGACCCCCAGGTTGGAAATCACTGTATTAATAATATACTGATGTTTAAAATCTTATAAATAAGTCTTAAGAAACATCGCAGATTGAGTATTTTTATGTTCAAGAAAGTGGTGCTCTTTTCTCAATTCCGATTGACCGGACTATACGGTAGAAGAATAAGCTCTCGAACTAGAAATTGCATCAAAGTACATTTTTTTTGCATTCTTCACTCAACAACAGCGAAATTTGGATGAGTGAAATAGTTTTTAACTACTTTTTTTTAACACCTCGTCTTACTAGGACCTATTTTTACAGTCTATACGCATATTATGAACAAATTACGCTAATGAGTTAGGGGTGATGAAGGTCAAATTCAGAGTAAGTGTACCCACATTTTCAGGAAGGGAGAGTGAAAAACCATTTTGGAAAAAACCACCCTCAATAGGGCATACACCCAACCGGGATTCAAACTACGATCTTCCTGTCATCTTAAGTTTTGTTCAACACGAGAGTGACGCCTCAGACCATGTGAATACCGAAACAAGTAATTTTTAATTTAAAGGAAATAATTATTTTCCAATTTTGTCGTATATTTTTTAAATAAGGTAGAACTGTTTCAATGGTCTCAAATCTAAAGTGTTCTAATGAAGACTTTAGGTTACCGCACCAAAATGTGTTTTATTACAAGTTGCACGTTAACCGTGGGGTGGGGTGGGGTGGGGTCTTGAGTTAATTTCACAATTAAAATTTTATCGCACAAAATTAACAAGTGTATTTATAAAATATACATATTGATTCAATGATTTAAAATCACTACCGTTCACGAGTTATAAGGATCCAAACTTACTATTTTATTCTTTTCCTGTACTAACGCTAAGGTAAAGTAGTTACTACATGAGGCTGAAATTTATTATAACTAGACATTCGTATGAGGTGTACAGAATGAAATATTTATAATGTGTTAAAGGAAAATATATTTTAATGTATAGGCAGTTTAAAAGTGGTTAAAGTACATAATTTTTAATCATATATAAATACTGTTCTTTTTGTACCCCAATATATATTAAATCCTAGCTCTATGTACTCGTTAATTTTATGAATGTGTCCGGAATGATCATTGCAAATATATATATATATATAT
>CABFWO010000558.1:267250-279682 GCA_902155825.1 Timema genevievae
TATATATATATATATATATATATGAAGTGTTTATTTCAAGAAATTTCTTGTCTTTACTGTACAGATTGTAGAGACAGTACCGACTAGCAGAAAATATGCCAAGCAGAGGCAGAGGGTCAGATAATCACAGCTAATGACACACCCAGGCAAAGCGGACGCTGGCTTCCTTATCTGACCGGTGTTGCTGAAATAGGCCGAGACAATGTTACATTCTATCGTTCCAAGATAGCCCTCTTAACCCCCCACCCCCACATATGCTAAATTCCCTGCCAAGATGGTAGAGACTCAAAAAATCTTAGTAATGATCATGTCAAATGACCCTTAAAGTGAAATGGAAGGTAAAGCGAATTAAAGTCAATATTTTTTTTTTTTAGATTTTTGTAGTCATTTCAACTTTTTGATGGGAATTAAAAAGTATTGTTCAAATTCTGTGATGCCCATGACAAATATTCAAGAACGTATTTACTAAGGCACAGTTTATTTTTCTAACAAAATAGTTTTTTTGTTTATAAAATTTGTGAAAATAAGGATTTAAACTCGCGTTCCCCTCCCCCCACCTTGATTGGCGTCCGTAGACATATTTAAACTTAATAATTAAACCTGCTTCCGTGGCTGCATGGTCTATAGTGCCACTCTTAGCAGTAGACTAGACTGCCGATGACTGGGATATCGAGGTTCGAATCTCGGTTGTATGTACTGAGGGTAGTTTTTTAAAAAGTTTTCCACTCTCCTTCCACGCAAATGCGGGTACACTTTATCTACATATAACCTTCCTGATGCCTAAAGTATGTAACCGTATAGCCCGAACGGATAGTAAAACACAATGCTAAGAAAAAAAAACCATCCTAGTTGAAGTTTAGCGATATAGCTCCCAGTATAAGACTGACAATCCGTTCAGGTCGAATCCGCAGGATTGAATGTCTTCCGAATCTCGACTATAGGGAATCAATAGTTCCAAAGATGTTTGGTTATCGGACAGCTAGAAAAAGTTAACACATATCCATTCACCAAACCAAATGAGCTGCAAGATTATAGTGTTGATCTGTTGTTATTTTGGTCAGTCAAAACATTCACACACAAAAAAAAACTATGATTTGTTTTAAATTATTAACCGTTTACACATTACTGAAACATGAACTTATGAAAATAACCATTTGTATGTTTGTTTTTTTGTGGAAGCGGCCAACCGTCGATGGTCTCTCTCTCTCTCTCTATCCCTCTCTCTATATATTATGTATATATATATCCCTTAGTTATAGATGGGTCTAAACTAGGTGATGTAGTTATTCTAAGTCCCAGGCGCTAATAACGTTTTGCTTGTGTTTAGAGCCTAAACAACACTTTATATCTAACTAAAAGTTATTGTACCCTCCACATCAGCTCGATTTATTTCAAATAGGTTTCTACTCGTATAAAATGGCGCGTATTGTCTTGAAATATACTTTAGTATCATTTTTATTAAATATATGGTATCATTTAAAAAATGGGAAAAAAATAATATTCAAACTGTAAACTTTCTTTACCACCGCGTTTCACTACCTGTTCAGCTTATACGCATATGTACTAAGCTAATGAGCTATATGGATGAGAAAGGTTGGATTTTAGAGGGAGTGTACTCACATTTGCGTGGAGGGAGAGTGAAGAATAATTAAGGGAAAATCACCCTCAGTACAATTAAATGGGATTCGAACCTTGATCTCCCTGCCATCGGCAGTAAAGTCTATTGCGAGAGTGGCGCCTTAGACCACGCGACCGCCGAAGCAGGTGATTAAATATGTATCATTTATAAAATTAAAAAAATAATTAAGCTGTACACTTTTTAATGATTCATCAACCAACTAATAAATAATGTTTTTAAGTTTTTTATCCTTGATTTGACTGTAAGTAGACAGAATGGAAAGTCACCCTCCTACTTATCCACCAAATTTCCGCTCTTAATTTGATTCGTTTTTTTAAATAAAAAAGTGAGTTGTGGTTTATTGTTTAGAATAGGGGTCCGGCTACGACTCTAGAAGTGGGCAGTCGCATGCATCGTGTTTTGTACTCAAGCCTTTAAGAGACGAGATCTTCAAACAATAAACAATAGACAAATCACAAATCAATCATCTACATCAGAAGACCTGACCGAAAGCTAAAAGAGAAAGAGAGAGGGAAGGAAGACAACATAAGACCTCAGTGATTAAAGAAAAAAGAAAAAAAAAATTTCAATTTTCCCCATCACCAATCTGAACCCAAGCAAGATGTGCGATATCAACCAGATTCAAAAGTTTTGTTATATTGTTATTAATAATACAAGTAACCAGTTAATAAAAGACCTGATATTTATCTGAAATAGAATAGTATTTTGTCAGGCGAGGGGCTCCCAGCGTGCAACGGGAAAGGGCGGGCGGATAGTGGAGCCTGGAACTTTTATACGTGCATGAACTTGTTCAACAAGAAATATCTTAATAACTAACATGCGGGCCTTTTTTTAGTGTTGATTTATTTGCTTACAGAAAAGGTAATTGATTTATTGAGAAATACTCATGCCATCTTCTTTGTATCTGGAATATGATCATATTGGGCAAGTTGAGTCGGAATTTTACCCCCCAACACATTAAATCAGCTGAACTTAAGGATTTTTCATATTCTGTCATATGTAAAAGTTATGTTAAGATGCCATGTTCCATGTGTGACTAACATTATTCGTAAGCTCATTTCAATAAGTATTTCTGTTTGAACAGGTTTATTCTACAAAGTGGTTAAATAACATAGTACAACATACTACTCCCAATATCATCGCTGAGGTAACTGCATGTCTAAACGCTTGTCCACACTCATAGACAAACTCGCGCGACTGTCTATAGACAGATCACGGATTTTTTCTAAAGACAATCGCGAACAGATCTCAAGGCAGTCTATTTATCGACTTTGTCGTGCATCCGCAGTCCGCATCTTCCTTTAGTATCCGCAACACCCAGGACGACGTTGCTGCCTGTGGCATCGCTGCTTGTGCGGTAATAATACTAAACGACCAAAAAATGGTCAAAAGAAAACGTTGGTGGACACGGAACCTATTTTTGATGGCCCTAAGTTTGGGATCAATCTTCTAGAAAGATTAAAACTAAAAATTAGACTAGAAACTAGAAATTTTACTCATTTAAATACCTCACACTTCAAAGAATTGTTTAAGATAGTTGCACTATGAAGGTCCTCGATTAAAAGCAAAGTCTTCTCTGTAGACCACATTTTAAAACATGAATTAAATCATTATTGAAGGAAAAACCAACGATGTGAAGACGGTCCAAGCTGGATTGAGACTGAATGGTTTTTGTCTATCACACGTCCACACTACGAAATGTTGCGCAAATTTTAAGTTTCCCATCTCGGATGGGAGACCATAGATCCGCGATTTTGGTCCATGTTGAGTTACATAACACCCCTTTTGTTCCTCTTTTATCCATATACAATCGTGGAACATTGTCTATAGACACGAGATGCACGATTTTGTATATGAGTGCGGTCTTAACTTTATGGAGAAAAGCTTTTCTTCGCTCTATCTCGGTTAGCTGTTACCAAATCTCCTCGCTCTCAGTTATATCTGAAGATGGTGTGCTGGGGTAAGAAAAAGTTACTGGCAACCTCGACCAGCCAGCGTTGCGAAATTTGTCTTACATTTGAGGGGAGATTGACCACATGAAAACGAGAGCATGACAAAGCTATTTCCGAATAGTAGCCATGAAGTTCCCTCAGAGATGATATCCAGTGTATACATAAACATCATATTAATAAATGATGAGTTTGTCTGTCATGAGCACAACGCGTTATTACCGCATGTTGAGTTTTGACATTTTAAGAATTAGTAGCCCCTGTATACAAACGTGCGCCACTCGAAGCATGAATTTTAAAATTGATTAGATTTATTTTTAATTAATTAAAATACGGGTCGGAAGCAAAAAGGCCCAAGGGCAACGCAAGGCCACTAATTTAAAGCTATCGTCCACGTCTTGCACTTTATTTTAATTTGTTGGTTGGTTTTATTTTCACTTAAGATAATTAGCGTTACAGTTTTATTAAAAAGTTTGCATTGAAATTAGCTGGGAAAATAGACTGCTATAACCAAATACATTTTTTTATTTTAATTCTTTACTTTCTTTATTTAACTTAATGTCATTGTCAGCAATTCTTCGGGCGGAAATCCTATTCCTTCCGTCAAAGTCGTGTTTGATGACAGTGTTCTTTTAAATTTGAACAGGAGTTCATCAAATGATGTAATTGACATCCTAAAGTAATTGAAGAACTTTCGGTCGTCATTAAAAAGAGAATGGCAACCCCGATTCCAATTTTCATTTCCTCCAACCCTTTTCATGACTCTCGACATAATGTTGGGTGTATAAAAGCAAATTCCAATGCCGCTCGACATCTTGTCGTCGCTTGTAACGCGACAAGAAACGCCTGTATAAAAGCAAACTCCAATGCCGCTCGACATCGTGTCGTCGCTTGTAACGCGACAAGAAACGCCTGTATAAAAACAAACTCCAATACCGCTCGACATCGTGTCGTCGCTTGTAACGCGACAAGAAACGCCTGTATAAAAGCAAACTCCAATGCCACTCGACATCGTGTCGTCGCTTGTAACGCGACAAGAAACGCCTGTATAAAAACAAACTCCAATGCCGCTCGACATCGTGTCGTCGCTTGTAACGCGACCAGAAACGCCTGTATAAAAGCAAACTCCAATGCCGCTCGACATCGTGTCGTCACTTGTCACGCGACAAGAAACGCCTGTATAAAAGGACCCTTAGATGGGAGTGTAGGGGACGCGAGAAGAGAGAAGTTTTTTTTTTTGCCGTTTTATAGCAGAACTTTTTTTGGCCAAAATAAATAAAATATTGCTCCAGTAGAAACCGAGCTTTTAAATTTCTTAGCATGGTGATATCAACAGTTGTTGAATATCTGTCATGAGCATAGAGGCATTAGATGAGAATTTTTTTTAAATAAAGAGAAAAAGTTGTCATTAAATTCCAGGACATCCTTGACAGATATTCAAGAACTGGTGAGGTCACTGTGGGAAGAAAATTAAATTCTATGTTTGTAGTGGAGAAATATTTGATTTATTTTGATTAAAAAATAATTGTATAAAAACTATAAAAACACATACCTTTTTCTCACGTTCTATACATCCCCAAATTAATACTGGCCCGTGCTATCCGTATTAACATGAGCTAACGTGATAGGAATAAGTGAGATGGAGTTTAGAGGATATGTACCTACATTAGTGTGGAAGAAGAGTGGTAAATAATTAAGAAAAAACACTCCATTACCGGCAAAACACAATATAAGAGCTTAGTATCACTTCCGTATGCCCACCGATGCGCATTATATATCAATATTAATATTAAATAGCCTACTAGCAGAAGTACCTCGAGTAATCATGCAATGAATTGTTTGGTTATTCCGGTTAGCGGCTTTTCTTTGCTTCAAACAAACAGATAAAACTCAATTTTGGTTCCTCCGACCGAGTTTTTAATAGAGCTAAAAAATCTAAAATACTGGCTTTGAGATGCACATGTTTGTACACGGGGGTTAGGGGCAACTTATCTTAAAATTTCAGCCCTCTGCATCCGGTAGATATCGTGCAATGCTCATGACAGACAAACAAACTTAATTTTATTAACCCTTTCCAGCAAGGGTATATCCTAAGAAATGTATGGTTTTTTTATCACCGCGTCTTACTACCCGTCCGGGTTATACGCTTATGTATTAATTACGCTAATGGTTTTAGGGGGATTATGAAGGTTATATTTATAGGAAGTGTACTCGCATTTGAGTGAAAGGAAAGTGTAAAATTATTTTGAAAAATCCGCCTTCAGTACACCCGACCAAGATTCGAACCTCGCTCTGTCATCAGCAGTCTAGTCTTCTACGAGAGTAGCGCGTTAGACCGCGCGGCCAACGGAGTAGGTAAGAGAAGATAAATTTGTTGTATTGACAATGTAAGCATCCTATTAGAAGCTTAAATGAGCCAAATAATATTAGTGTTCATAATAAAAATTACAATTAGATTTTGTAGTCGTTTGAATATAATTTTATCTCATACTCAAACGAAAAACCGAAAAAAATTTCGAGTGTGTGATTTAAAGCTCGTTAGTTAAGCAATCAACTGACATCTTTAGTATGGATATGACAACGCTTTTAATTTGGTACACGTTTTTTTATTATTACTATCGCAGCCGGATTTTCCCTTGTGGTTGATGAGTTAAGTTTTAATTAAGATGCTCATTAACCTGATCGTGATGGCATCACACGTGCAAGGAAGTGTGGGATATCATGCCCCTAAAATGTTCCTGTACTAGGAGGGAAGGGGGGGACTGTCTTTGTGAACAAAACAATAATTAGCCTGGTTAAAAAGCTGGCTTAATGAAGATTTAATAAACCGTGATTTATAGGCGCACAAAGAGGAAGGTTGGTGGAGAAAAAGTTCAACAAATTACATTTTATACCACAAATGTGGCGCTTTAACCATTAAGGAAAATAAAAAATAAATTTTAGATGGGAGTAGCACACAAAAATTAATTAATTAATTTTTTACTAGGGTTGTTTTAATTACATATTTTATTTATAATTTTTGTCAATATTATTCACACTAGAAGATTGTAATGCGTAAATAATAAACAAAAACGTTAGTGAAACAAAAGTTTTTTAGAGATATATTTATAATATGTTAAAAATAGCGTAGGCTTTATAAGTGAATACATATTTTAAAGTATTTATGAGCCTCCTATTATTATTTATCTTTGTTTGAAATATCAACACTTAAAAATCACACTTGACTTTTTATGTAAAGTAGTTTTTGGGTTATATATTGAATAGAAAGTAGAAATAAAAGATGAGTTAATGACACCTTAATTAATATAAAGATTAATAAACTATATTTACAAAAAATATATTGTTTTTGAAAAGAAGTATTTGGATCAGATGAAACGTTTTTGATAAAATTTTGGACGAAAGTGGTAGTAGAATTTGGAATCATCTAGGCCTACCCGCACCTTACTTGGGTTATTTGAACTCTTGACAAGTATATAGGTGAGTTCGAATTTTGAAATTCTTATTTAAGGTGGAGTTGAAATAGGAATGTAAATTGTTACCATATCTTCGCAATTTTTATTTTAAAAACTTTTGTAAAAACAACTAATAAAATATTGCTTCAATAGAAACGTTTGGTAAGTTTATATACATAAAGAATTGAATATTTGTCATAGGCATCGCAAAATTTGAATATAATTTTTGACCCGCTTCGATGGCCGCATGGTCTCGCAATATACTAGAATGCCGACGACAGAGAGATCGGGGTTCGATTCCTGTTTAGTGTACTGAGGGTTTTTTCCTAAAGGTTTTCCCACTTTCTCTTCACGCAAATGCGGGTATGCTTCCTCTAAGTTCAACCTTCCTCAGCCATAACACTTTACCGTAATTATTACATAAGTGTACAACTCGAAAGGTTAGTAGTAGTAAGACATGGTGCTTTAAAAAAAAAGAATTTTTCTATTTATTTAAAAAATGTATGCTCGTGAGTCATGCATGATAAATAATTAAGAACGAATTAGATTAAATTATGTAGAAATAAAAACTAAACGTACGTATCTACTGAAAGAATTTTACTCCAGCAAAAAGGTAATTTTTTAACAACAAAAAAAGTAAAAACACTGAACTTGACTCACGGTTTCTTATTATATTTTTAACGAAATACTTTAAATAGATTATTAAATTTCAATACTTAGGTTGGCATAGTTAAGTTTTCATTAAACAGGTTCAACATACAGGTATGGCTTAATACAAGTGGTAAAGATTAGTAGGGTAGTATAACTAAGTTCACCCGCATTAGATTGGTAAATAAGTGGAAAACGACGACATGTAAAATAATTCCCAGTACGCCCAGCTTATATTCGAATTTAAACTTTCCTATCAACAATGATCAAGTGTAATACGATCCTAACGCCTTAGACCACGCATTGAATGGTATAGGTTAAACTATTTAATAACTTTTCAAGCTTTAAACATAAAAGCTCTGGATTTTTCAAAATTTTTGTTCTCCAAGGAAGGTAAAATATGGTCTAAAAAATTAATACTTTAGGGGCTGCCTCGGTAAACGAGAAATTGTCACTCAGGCGTTCAGCTCTTACGCAATATTTAGTTCTACAATGAGTTATTTTGAAATATGGCTCACGCCAAAATAAAGTCGAAAGATTCCAACAGGGTTCTTTTTTCCTTAAACCCTTTGAGGTTTATTAATGAAAAACAAATGTGTGAAAACGTTAAATTAGGTTATTATTTTCAACGACTTTTTAAGCATATTTGCGGAGCTATAAAACTAAGCTTGATGAAAATGGGCTCTAGATTTAGCCTTCCTTTAACAAATACAGTATTATTTGGTGGGTTCACAACAGACCATTTAAAATATTTTAGAACTAGCAGTGATCTTTCCTTTTTTACCTTGGGATAATAAGTCTAGTAGTTTTCCTTCCCCTCTTTCTTGTTGACACAGGAAAGTGTGGTTGTAGGTGAAAAGCAAAGGTTAGTAAAATCTTAGACAGAAGACAGAAGTAGTTCCAGAAAACGACACAGTCCATTATATTTTAAGCCGTGTGGCATCGATTGATACATTTTCGCTGACCAAGGCGGCAGCCTTAAAAACAATGAGGTCCTAAAAGGAGCTGTGTATACCAAGCTTCGTATTAATCAGTTTGAACTCTTTTCTTTTATAAACTTCGGTTTTAAAAAGGCCACATCAGTGGGTTAATTTTAGTTGCCAAACAAATTAAAATATATAGAAATTAGAGTCCAACTACACTTTCATAAAGGTAGCCTATAGTACAGCCATTTTAAAAATCGATTGATACGTTGAGAAAACGTTTTTTGAACAAGTAAATTTTGGTTTAAAGAATATAATGTGTACGATAGGAGGAGATAAACGCACCTAGCGTATTTAGTAATCTTTCAGAGCGGATTGGGCAACGTGTTAAGATGTAGCGCCTTAGCGTTATTTTCCACTGCACAGCAGAAAAGGTCGTAACACTACAGAATGGGTCTATTACCCAAAATAAAGGTTAATTTATCGATATCAAGTTATGCTGTGGCAGCCATAATAGCACTAGTGTGATCTTCTTCTATGCAACAGAACCTTTTCTGAGCATACAAGAGTGGATCTCTTACAAGTGAAGAAAGCCTTTAGCATATTCTAGTTTAGTTATTATTATAAAATAAATAATAAACATTCTCAAGTGGTGTTTTTTCCAGGCGTAGTTAAAAAGTTCCCTTTGATCTATTGACAACTTCAAGCCATGATAGCTGCTAAATTATAAGTCCTCTGCTGTCCCAACCTTATATTTATAGACGGACATTGACCGAAACAGACAGTATATCGCAAAACACACCAGATCGCTGTGATAGAGCACGAGATTTGGGAGCAATTAGCGCGGGGTGTACCAACACACCATCGTAAATATTATCGTCAACGCGATATTACACAGGCCGTCACTCAAGCTTTGACCAGGGTCACAAGTCGATAATGACACCACTATCGATACGCGACACCGTTCGCGCATGTGACCATTGGCGATGGATGATAAGCGTCAGGGGGGGGGGGTTAGCGCAATTAAGAGGGGAAACAAATGAGATAGTTTGTGGACATGTTTGCTATCGAGTGTTGTGATTCAAATTTGATTATAATAACACTAGTAATCAAAGATAAGAGAGTGATAATTCACGTAACATGCCACTCGATCGAGACGAAAATCAAAAACAGACACAAATGTATCAATTGTATCATGTGACGTGCTGTCTTTATAAAACATGGTCATTAGTAAGTATGAATTAATTACAATCTGGATAGTTTATGTAAACTGTTGATTGTAAAGTTATTCTATTGATTGATTTACATAGAACGCAACAAGACAGTGAGTACGTGGATTAAACGTCAAATTCGTGTAGTTTGGTTTACCGGTGACAGGGAGGTTGGGGGGTTCGAATCCCAGTCAGATGTACTAAGGGTGTTTTATGTTAGGTATGCCCCAGATCCACGTATATGAGGATAACTTTCCTCTAAATTCTACCATCCTCATCCCTATAATAATAATAATAATAGCACGTCTTACTACCCGTTCGGGTTCTACGCTTAAGTACTAATTACTCTAATGGGTTAATAACTGGGAAGGTTGAATTTAGAGGAAGTGAACCCACATTTGTGTGGAGGAAAAATCACCCCCAGTTCACCCAACCAAGATTCGAACCTCTCGATCTCCCCGTCCTCAGCAGTCTGGATCAACAACAACCAGCGCGTTAGTCAACTACACCATCGAGGCGGGTCTCATCCCTATAATATTAGTTTATTTCAATGGAAATAGCGCGGACGGGTAATAAGACGAAGTGGGGTAATCTAAGCACAGGCGCAGGGGAAAAAACACAACCAAAAACAATGTTTTAAAGCTATTGTTACAGAATAAAACACGGTTAATGTAGAGACAACATAATAACGGTTTCGCTGTTTACAATACCGGTTCGGTATCACTTTCTGTTGGGTTAATAGATCATTATTTTTTCTAGTTAGTGTTTTATTGTAATACACTAGTGGTTCGGTGGATTCATACTATGAAAACATTTTCCGAATAAAATTAAATATCACTAGCTATAATGTATGTCATAGAAACAACACAAATTGGTTTAATTGGGCTAGGTTTCAAAAAAAATTACCGCGTTTTACTTACTATTCGGGTTATACTCGTGTATATTAACTAAGCTGATGAGGATGGTAAAATGTGAGAGTAAATGTATCTGCATTTGCGTGGAGGAAAAATGGGAAGCAAATCAGAAGGAAAAACATTCCAGTAAACATTGCCAGGATACGATCCCCGACCTCTCCATCACCCGCAAATCAGACTAAATGAGCTTGACAATTAGACCGAGTGACCATCGTTTCGGATGTTTGGTTAAATAAGATCAGTGTAATTGAATTAGGTGTTGAGATACTGTAGGTCTAGAGCGATGGTTCCCAAAGGGTGTGCCGCGGCACACCAGTAGGCCGTAAAATTCACACATTTTGTCACGAAACTTTCGACGTCATGTTATTGTATATAAAAAAATCAATAAACATAATAAGTTTCACTCAGTGTACAGCCCGAACGGGTAATAAGACGCGACTATAAAAAAGAGTTGCACTCAATTTTTTTTATAAATAAACCTAAGAGAACAATGTTCGAATACCTTAAGATATTTATTTTCCACAATATAAATACTATATAGTAGGTTATCAAAGAGTTCATTTTTCTCATCAAACTTAGTTAAATCTAAAACAGACACAACATCCAGTCCCCCCAGCAAATGATCACTGTCAAAGGGGAAATGCCAATTTCACTAATGCTAAATTTTTCAACCATGCAGGGAATCAAACTCTGGATATTCAGACAAGCTACCAACTGAGCCAACGTGTCGGACAAGAGTCAAGTAATTAATGAGAATCTTGAGCTTACCGTTTCTCATGAAAAAGTTCCATTCGTGGTCGAATACAGGACAGACATATGCGCATTTCCTGTTTTGTTTTTAGCACCACGTCTTATTACCTGTTCGGGTTATACGCATATGTACTAACTACGCTAATGATTTAGGGCTGAGTAAAGTTGAATTTAAAGGAAGTGTACCTACATTTGCGTGGAGGGAGATTGGAAAACAATTTAAGGAAAAACCTCCCTCAATACACCCAAATGGGATTCAAACCCCAATTTCTGTTATCGGAAGATTAGTCTCCGTATCAACGTTGGAGAACATCACCAGTAGCTTACACCCAGTCAATGAGACCTAGTACAACGCTAGTACCAGCAACAAGACCATGAAAATATATGGGGTGAAGGAAAGTAGCAAGACTAGGAGCTATAAAAAAAATAGGTAGGCTCCATTTTTGTGAAACGCAACAAAGGAGCACATAATTTTAACCCCGAGATTATCATGACATATCCTAAAAGCCATTTATGTTTTCCAATCCTCATGCAGGGTCACTTTTCCTTTCGCCAAGTAAAGTAATACGGTGATCTCAAAACAAAAAAAAAACAAAAAAATGAATGGTCATTGAACAGTCGCATAACATATGAAAAATGAATCACCTAAAAAAAAGTTTACGTTCTCTTTTCTATTTCTCACGGACTATATTTTTTCTTCGTTGACATTGTTACAAAACTAAAGCTTTCGATGACAATGTATCATCCTATTTTTCCTATATTACAATCACACACACACATATATGGATATGTATGTGTGTATGTAACTATATTTTCTTTAGAATAAAAAACGTGTACCTGAAAGCTACAGATTTGTATATCCGCAGCCTGAGGCGAGAAACATCAATCTTTGGCTTTTTACGTCTCCCTCTTTCTCCATCCTCTGCCCCTCTCTTTCTCTCTCTCT